>JAJHSJ010002306.1:0-41913 GCA_021015155.1 Magnolia officinalis | reverse complement strand
ATTCCCCAACCATGCTCATTCGAACTTAGATTTCATCAAATCTACAAACTCAATAGTCATGTTAGTACAAGTTGATCCATAAATAATATCATCAACATAGATCTGAACCATTAAGATATCATCGTTATGTTTCTTGATAAAAAACATCTTATCGACACTGCCCATTTGAAAATTATGACTTAGTAAAAACTTAGTCAATTTTTCGTACCATGCCCTGGGAGCTTGTTTTAGACCATATAGAGCTTTTTTAAGACGGTATACATGATCAGTAAACTTAGGGTCTTCAAACCCTGTAGGTTGTTCAACATATACTTTTTCATGTAGATCACCATTCAAAAAAGCACTCTTTACATCCATTTGATAAATTTTAAACTTTCTAAAGCATGCAATGGATATAAAAAGTCTGATTGATTCTATGCGAGCAACTGGAGCAAAGGTTTCATTATAATCAATGCCTTCTATTTGAGTGTACCCTTGAACAACCAGTCTTGCCTTGTTTCGAATTATATTCCCAAGTTCATCAGACTTATTTTTGAAAATCCACTTAGTTCCTATAATGTGTTTATCTTTAGGTCTAGGAACAAGATACCAGACATCATTTTGAACAAACTGATTAAGTTCTTCCTGCATAGCTATTATCCAGTTTTCATTAGAAAGAGCTTCTTTTACGTTTACCGGTTCAATCTGAGATGTAAAGCACACGTAATTACATATGTCTTCTAGTTATCTACGAGTGCACACACCAGTGAGAGGGTTTTCAAGAATTTGAGCGGTTGGATGATCTTTAACAGTCCTTAATTCAGAATTGTTTTGACTTGATGAAGTATTAGGTTTGTCAATTAGAAGACTTCATCATTATCTGAACTTGGGGCAGGTGTATTCAATGATGTCTATGACCACATTAATTATTCTTGAATAACACCGGTCCTTTATTCAGAACACGATATGCACAACTGTTTAAAGATTATCCAAAAAGATTCCTCCTCACTCTTTGTGTCAACTTTTCTAGATTTTCACGGTCACGCAAAATATAACACTTTCTATAAACTCGAAAGTATTGACAGAGGCTTTTATCGAACCACATTTCATAAGAATTTTATTATTAGATTTACATATATAAAACTCGATTAATAACATAGCATGCAGTATTCACTACTTCAGCCTAAAGATTTTTAGGGAGCTTCATGATGGGGGCCTTGCACAAAACCTTAGGATCTAGCCCTCCAGAACAAACCAGAATTATGGATAATAAAGCAATGAAAATAATCAATGCATCAATCACACACCCACACAATTTTTTCGTGGAAAACCCTCAAAGAGGTAAAAACCACGGGACCTCGTCCAGATCAACAATCCACTATGAAGTAGAATGTTACAATCTTCTTCACTCACGTAGAGTGGATAAACAATAAGAAAATTAGAGAAAACCAGAGAGATCTCACCGATTATGAGGACATAGAAGCGCTGAGATATAGATTGCACAGTAGAGAACCTCCACGAACAGAACCTCCCTTCTATAAGCTTCCTCTCTCTCTTTCTCCCTCTTTCTCACCTTTGATAGCCCTAAACCCTATAGCAAATTCCTTGTAAAGCTTTAGGAAACCCTCTTGTTGTTTTTCTCATCAACCCAACATACCCTAGAAAAACCCTAGGGACCCTTTTTTTATAGTTTTAGAAAACTCCTTTCCGCATCCTAGTTGCGAAAGGACTTGCGCATCCCAGTTGCGAAAGGACTTGCGCATCCCAGTTGCGAAAGGACGACAGGTCAAAAAAACTCATCAAATCTCCCCATTTTGACCCAGGAGGGATTCACCTTCTTTAAGCCAGCCAGGTTTCTACAAACCTCAAACTTGCCCTTGAGCAAGGCCTTGGTCATCATATCTGACCCATTATCATCTGTGTGGGCCTTCTCAAGCTGTAACACCTTCTGTTCCAAAGTATCCCTGATCCAGTGATACCGAATCTCTATGTGCTTTGACTTGGAATGCTGACTTGGATTCTTGCTCAAGTGTATAGCACTCTGACTATCGCGATAGACCACGTGTTCCTCCTACTTCAGGCTAAGTTCCTGTAGGAACCTCTTCATCCAAAGCATCTCTTTACATGCCTTTGTGACTGCAATGTACTCGGCCTCTGTAGTTGACAATGCTACGACCTTCTGTAGCTTGCTCTGCCAAGAAATCGCTCCCCCTGCAAACGTGAACATGAACCCCGATGTAGACTTCCTGGAGTCTATGTCACCTGCCATATCTGCATCTGTGTAGCCCTCTAACACAGGTTTACCGTCACCATAGCATAGGCTCAACCTGGATGAGCCTCTTAGATACCGCAGTATCCACTTCACCGCTGCCCAATGCTCTTTGCCAGGATTGGCAAGATACCGGCTGACAACACCAACCGCATATGCTATGTCTGGGCGTGTACACACCATAGCATACATCAAACTTCCTACCGCTGACGCGTAGGGTATCTTCTGCATCTCTTCCACCTCTGTCTTCATCTTGGGACACTGCCTGTCGCTCAATCTGAAGTGACCATCTAGTGGAGTACTGACCGGCTTCGCTGCATTCATATTGAACTGCTCTAGGACTTTCTCAATATACCGCTCTTATGACAGCCAAAGCTTCCCGCTGCTTCTGTCATGGGTTATCTCCATTCCTAAGATCTGTCTAGCTGGGCCCAAGTCTTTCATCGCAAAAGACTTGCCCAACTCCTGTTTCAGCTTGTCGATCTTTTTGATGTCTTTTCCCATGACGAGCATGTCATCAACGTATAATAGCAGAACTAAGAAATCACCATCTGAGAACTTGCGCGTGAACACACAGTGGTCCGACTCCGTTCTGTCATACCCATGTTGTAACATAAACGAGTCGAACTTCTTGTACCATTGCCGTGGAGCTTGTTTCAGCCCATACAAACTCTTCCTCAGCCTACACACCATATGCTCCTTGCCCTTGACTTCGAACCCCTCTGGTTGGTGCATGTAGATCTCTTCTTCCAGGTCACCATGGAGAAAGGCAGTTTTAACATCTAACTGCTCTATCTCCAGATCCATGCTAGCCGCCAACCCAAGCAACACCCGTATGGATGTCATCTTCACCACTGGTGAGAATATCTCCTCGAAGTCTATGCCTTTCCTCTGACCAAAACCTTTCACCACAAGTCTGGCCTTGAACCTTGTCTGTGAATTCTTCTTCAACAACCTTCTTTCTGAACACCCACTTGTTGCTCAAAGCTTTCTTGCCCTTAGGCAGTTTCACACCATGTCATAGGTGTGGTTCTTATGCAAGGATTCATCTCCTCTTGCATAGCTTTCAACCACTCCCCCTTATGCTCGTCGGCTAGGGCCTCAGAATAATCTTCTGGCTCTCCCCCCCCCATCAGTCATCATAATGTACTCATGTGGCGAGTACCTCTTGGACGGCTGTCTGTCCCTGAATGACCTCCTCACCTGTGGCTCAACAGGTGGATCAAGTGGGGGCTGCTCCCCTGGTCCATCTTCTGAAGGAACTCTCTCGTCCTCTGCACCTTGTTGTACTCCCCCGTCATCAGGCACCACGGGAGAATAATCGGATCCGTGTCCTCTAGCTCACCTGAACTAGGTGATTCTTCTCTGACTTACCAATGTCTTATACACTGATCTTCAAAGAAACCACATCTCTGCTCCTGACGAGCTTCCTCTCGGTCGGATCCCACAATCTATAACCGAACTTTTCATCACCATACCTACCCCAAGAACACACACTGCCTGATCTTCATATCGAGCTTGGACCTCTCGTCCTTTGGTACGTGAACGGATGCCTGCATCCAAACACCCTGAGATGACTGTATGATGGATCCTGTCCAGTCCACACCTTCTCAGGTACTTCTCCATTCAACGGGGCTGATGGAGACCTGTTTATCAAATACACCGCCGTGTGCATTGCTTCTCCCCAGAACGTCTTGGGCAATTTCGCATGGGATAACATGCATCTGATTCTCTCAACAATGGTGTGATTCATTCGCTCAGCTACACCATTATGCTGGGGGTCTTGGGAACCGTCTGTTCATGCCGTATACCCAGGGACTTGCAGTACTCATGAAAGTCGCCAATATATTCACCACCATTGTCAGTGCGGATGCACTTCAATGGTCTACCTGTCTCTCTCTCGACCATAGCATGAAACAATTTAAACACACCAAAGACCTCGTCCTTGGATTTCAAAGCATAAGCCCAAACCCTCCTAGATGCATCATCTATAAAAGTAACAAAATACAATGCCCCACCCAAGGTTTTGTCCTCATAGGACCACAAACATCAGAATAAACCAAATCTAATGCATGCACTTTATTAACATGAGAAGCAGTTTTAACAAATGAAACTCTATGTTGTTTCCCTGATAAATAATCAAGACAGGTTTTGAGAGGTGTACCTGTCACGTCTGGAAGGAGCCGCTTCTTTGCTAGTACCTGAAGCCCTTTTTCACTCATGTGGCCTAGACGCCTGTGTCACATGTCAATAGCTGAATCTTCCGCTGCGTTCAACCCACCCTTGCACATACTGACACTTGTCTTGTAAAGGGTGCAACACTTCTTCCCTCTGGCCACGATCAACGAACCCTTGATGAGCTTTCATTGCCCACCAGCAAACCGTCTTTCATAGCCATCATCATCCAGCCTTCCCGTCGACATCAAGTTGAGGCAAAGGTCTGGGATATGCCTCACATCCCTGAGAACTAATGTGCAGCCCACATCAGTTTTCACACAAATATCACCGACTCCCACGATTTTTGATACGCCAGAATTTCCCATCTTCACAGTCCCATAGTCACCTGACTTGTAGCTTGTGAAGGAGTCCCTGTGTGGAGTCGCATGAAAAGAAGCTCCCGAGTCAACCACCCAGTCGGTGTCCTGACTCGAAGCCGTGAGACATATGTCATGATCTGCAGAAAGAATAACTACAACGTCGCCATCTGAAGCGACCGCAGTAGAATCTGATTCATCTTCCTTCCCTTTTTCTTTCTTGTCGTTTTTCTTACCACGACATTCATGCTTGTAGTGGCCCTTCTTGCCACAATTCCAGCATTCAACATCCTTTCTGTTACTCGACTTGCCTCTTGATTTATCTCGGGCCTTCCCGCCCTTCCTGTTCTTTCCTCTCCCCCGTTCCTGTGTCACAAGAGCCTCTTGCTGAGTAGACCCCTGAGACTTCCTCCTTGTCTCTTCATTGAAGAGACAGCTAGTCACCTGTTCCATGGATATCTTTCCGTCTGGCGCAGAGTTACTTAGAGACACCACCAATGTCTCCCAACTGTCAGGCAATGAACTAAGCAATAGTAAAGCCTGCAATTCATCATCCAGGACCATCTTCATAGAGGTGAGTTGGTTCACTATATTGCTGACCTCATTCATGTGCTTGGCCACAGAACCACCATCTTTGAATTTGAGATTCACAAGTCGCCTTATCAGAAAAATCTTATTACCGGCTGTCTTCCTCTCATACAGCCCTTGTAATTTCAGCCATAGGCTAGCGGCTGAGGTTTCTGTAGACACATGGTGGAACACAGAATCATCCAACCATTGTCTAATAAACCCCACCGCCTTTCGGTCTGTCTTCTTCCAATCATCATCAGTCATATCCTTGGATTTTGTTGATATGCCTAAATTGGAGAATATAGGTCCTTGCAATAAAGCAAGTCCTCCATCTTAGCCTTCCATATGGTCCAGTTAGAACCATTGAGGCTGATCATCCTTGAGCCACCTTCCATAATTCAAACCGATCCTACCCGTTCAATGAACCTAGCTCTGATACCACTTGTTGGGGGCCTTGCACAAACCTTAGGATCTAGCCCTCCAGAACAAACCAGAATTATGGATAATAAAGCAATGAAAATAATCAATGCATCAATCACACACACACACAAGAGAATTTTACGTGGAAAACCCTCAAAGAGGTAAAAACCACGGGACCTCGTCCAGATCAACAATCCACTATGAAGTAGAACGTTACAATCTTCTTCACTCACGCAGGAGTGGATAAACAATAAGAAAAATAGAGAAAACTAGAGAGATCTCACCGATTATGAGGTCATAGAAGTGCTGAGATATAGATTGCACATTAGAGAACCTCCACGAGCAGAACCTCCCTTCTATAAGCTTCCTCTCTCTCTTTCTCCCTCTTTCTCACCTTTGATAGCCCTAAACCCTTTAGCAAATCCCTTGTAAAGCTTTAGGAAACCCTCTTGTTGTTTTTCTCATCAACCCAACATACCCTAGAAAAACCCTAAGGACCCTTTTTTATAGTTTTAGGAAACTCCTTTCCGCATCCTAGTTGCGAAAGGACTTGCGCATCTCAGCTGCGAAAGGACTTTGCGCATCCCAGTTGCGAAAGGACTTGCGCATCCCAGTTGCGAAAGGACGACAGGTCAAAGAAACCCATCACTTCATACTATTCAACATTATAGTTCCCATTTTTTGAAGCACTCTATTTTTCCTTTCCACAATTCCATTTTGTTGAGGAGTTTTGGGTGCAGAGAATTCATGCGATATTCCTTGATCGTTACAGAATTTCTCAAAGCTACTATTTTCGAACTCAGATCCATGATCACTACGGATCTTACAAATTTGAGAACCTTTTTCAGTTTGATCCGTTTGAAATCTTTTAACTCCATCAAGGGTTTCTGATTTATCCCTTAAGAAGGCTACCCAGTGAATCTAGAAAATCATCCACGATTACCAAGTGTATTTTGCACCTCGACTCTCCGTCCTGGTAGGTCCTATAAGATCCATATGGAGAAGATCGAGTGGTCTTGATGTGGCATTGGAGTTTACCTTTTTGTGAGAGCTCCTTGTTTGCTTACCATACTGGCATTCACCACATATCTTATCTATATTTTGTAATTTAGGTAGACCTCTTATTAGTTCTCCCTTGCTCAATCTGTATAAATTATGGTAGTTTACATGTTCAAGGCGTTTATGCCATAAATCTGTTTCATCGGTATGGACAATGTAGCACGATTGATTAGATGAGCTACCATCGCTTACAATATAACAGTTTTCAGAAGTCCGGCGACCGGTTAATATTACAGAACCTTTTTTGTTCAAGATTTCACAACCTTTATTAGAAAATTTCACGCTGTGATTGTTATCACATATTTGAGATATGCTTAACAGGTTGTGTTTTAGCCCCTCAACATATAAAACATTCTTAAATAAAGGGAGGTTATAGAGTTAAACCGTACCTTGACTAATAATCTTGCAATTGCTATCATCACCGAATGTGACTGACCCATCAGTCATATCTTTAAGATCGGTGAATAAAGCCTTGTCGCCTGTCATATGTCTTGAGCATCCACTGTCTAAGTACCACTTCGAATGGCTTGAAGCTTTGAAAGCAGTGTGGACAACCAAGCAACTAACTTTAGGAACCCATTTCATTACTATTTTGGGTTTAGGAGTATAGTTGGTCTTCTTGTATTTGTAATTTTTGTACGAGTGACCCACTGAGTTAGATTTTAAGAGCTCCTTAAGCAAATCAACTATTTTTTCAGCTAAAGGGTTTTCGTTTTGATTTTTATAATTGATATGGTTACCTCTGGTTTTGAAAGATTGAAAAGGTTTAACATTTTTATAAAACTTTTGGCTTAAACTTTTCTCTTTTGGGTTAGAGGATTCTCCTTGTACAAACTTGGGAGGAGTATTCTTCTGTTTAGGAGAAATATTTTTGTCGTAGCCCAAACCGGATCGGTCGCCACATTTTCTTGATCCAGTTAACAGTTTTTCTAATTTTGGATCACCTTGGGCATACCTCCATGTATCCTTTTCTAAAGGGAAGAGACTTCAAGTTTAAGTTTATCAATTTCAGATTTTAGATTTTCAATAAGGGTGGTTATGAAATCAAGATCACATTTGCATTTTTCAAAATAATTTGAAAGATGAGATTTTTCTAAAACAAGAGACTCAAATCTTTCTCCAAGTCCTGAAAACCTTTCTTTTTGAAGTTTTAGTCTTACGGCAATTTTACAACTTTCCTTGTATAGGGCATTATAAGCATCTTGAAGATCTTCTTCATTATCATGATCACTATTTGGATTTTCTTCACTGGTTGAATCATCATGATCTGAAAAAGTGAACTTGGCTAGAGTCATAAGGGCCTTAACTTCATTGCCCGACTCGGTTTCAGAATCTTCTGATTCAAAAGAGGCTTCAGTGCCAGAAGATTCATCCTAAGTAGCCAACATTCCTTTCTTTTTAGGTTTGTCCTTTTTAGGACACTTGTTTGCTAGATGCCCATATTCTTGGCAGTTGTAACATTGATTATATTTCAAAGATTTCCAAGATTTAAATCGAGATTTAGATCTTTTCTTATCATTTGCTTTTTGAAAATCAACCCTCTTTTTACTTTTGAAAATCTTGTAAAACTTTTTCGCTAATAGAGCCATATCGTCTTCGGAATTTTCAAAATCAGAATTTTCTTGAGAAATACATTTGGAAGACTTAAGGGCTATTGATTTACCTTTTTATGAGCTTTAAAAGTTAACTCGTAGGTTTTTAAAGAACCAACTAGGTCTTCTACCCTCATATTGTCTGTATCACGAAGTTCCTAGATCGCGGTTACCTTAGAATTGAACCGTTGAGGTAGTGAGCGTAGTATCTTTGCATACACTTTACTTTCTGAGATTTTATCGCCAAGACCCCACATAGAGTTTACAATGTCATTTACTCTAGTGTAGAAGTCCATAAACATTTCATTTTCCTCCATATGAATTTCTTCAAATTTGGTTGTGAGGATTTGGACTTTAGATTTTTTGACAATTGAAGTACCCTCGTGTGTCATTTCTAATATATCCCAAGCTTGCTTTGCAGTATCACAGGATATGATTCTTTTGAACTCATCCGGTGATAGTGCGCAAGTGATTGCATTTAGTGCTTTTGCATTGGCACTACTCTCACTTTTCTGAAGAGTGGACCAAGAAGTATAAGGTGTTATTCTCATTTATTTTGATCCATTGATACCAGTTACTTCAATGGTAGGAGGGTTCCATTTAGTCACTGTGGCAAGCCACACACTTTCATCCATGGATTTGAGGAAAATCCTCATCCTGGCTTTCTAATAGGCATAGTTGGAACCATCAAAGGGTGGAGGCCTAGTAACTAAAAGGCTATCAAAATTTGACATCTTATATATAGCATAGATCGTTGGCTTAGGAAATGAATCCAAAAATAAAGCAATTAAAACAAGCTATTAGGCTTTGATACCACTTGAAAAGGCAAAGCTATATGTCCTAGAGGGGGGTGAATAGGACTATGCCAAATTAAAATTTAATAGCGGAATTGAAGTACGATAGCCTTATAAAAATAAAGAACAGTACTTTAAATAAATCAAAGAACTGAAATGTAAAGCAATCTTAAATAAAGAGCTTGATACTAATGTTATTCTAAGGACAACCTTTACACCATAAAAACCAAGGGTTTATGGCAGGACAACCTTACTAGAACAAATTGAATATCAAAACTCAAACAGAAAGAAAATAAAGAAATAGCAAGAAATAAATTCTACACTATTACAACATTCCCCACTTTGCTTGAAATGTAAATATTACAACATTCACATCCACATATACATTCCATAAATCTGAATGATTAAAGATATAGAAATTAAATGAACATTCAAATCACAAAACACACCGATATATAGTGGTTCGCCTGTGTGTTCACCAACTGTTAACCAACAGCCACACAGCTTGCTACTCCACTCCTAATATCCTCACTGTAACACCCCGGATTTTTGCCAATTTGGAGTTAGACGTACTTAGGCAATGGGTCGATCCTAACACCTTAATTACTTCTCAAAAACTCAATCCCAAAGTCCAAAATCCTTTTTTAACCCATTTCCTTCAAAATCTCACCTTTCACCACCTTATTCTTCAAAATTTTCTAAGGACTTTCATATTAGACACAAATCTTAAAATTTAGGTATGAAGAACAATACAAAAACTAAAAATTACTATGAATAGTAAATAAATAAATAAATAAAATGAGTTTTTAGCCATTAACCTTTTGGAATCTCACGGAATAAGTAGGCTAGTTGGATAGACCAGCTTCTCCTACCTCAAAAACATATATTGCACATCGAATAACTCATTCTGGTGTACAAAATACACCCATTTCAAATATCGGGTGGCAAAACCACCCCAAATAGTCTAGCGACCGGCGAGGGGCTCACCGGTTTGGCAAAGCCTCGTCCGTACGGCGCGCCCGGTCGGGCCGCAGTGGGCCGGGCGGCCCATTTTCTGAAATTTTCTTATATTTTTCGTTCGACTTTGAAAAATCATATCTCCCTCGTTATAACTCCAATTTAGGTGATTCAAAAGCCAGATTGAACTCGATAAGTCTAATTTTATATAAAAATAAGTGAAAAATATAATAAAATATTTAATATTGTTAAAAATAGGTCATTGTGAAAACTATGCAAAAATCATCAGTTTGGACAGCTGCTGCTTCTAGAAGTTTTAGAATTTTTCTACAACACAAAATCTAATAAAATTTAGTAGAAATGGAGTAAACTTGATGAAGAGCTACTAGAAAAATAATTAAAATAATATACTGTAACGCCCTGAAAATTGGAGGTCGAGCATAAACTCAACTCCCGAGTTTCAACGCATCACTTATGCAACATAATGAATGATGATTGAATGTTGTCTATATTAGTGCATTGAACATGAGTGAGATTAAGCCAAAACAACATATCATACTCCAGAGACAAGTGAGATAGCAAGCGGAAGACTGTGATAGATATATAAACTATAAAAACTGTGGAGAGTCTCCAGAGTGTGATAATGTTACCAGGTTAACTAATTACAAGTACAATTCCACAAGATACCAAATTGTGTAAGGTCGTCTAGTCGACATCCCTATAACCCCGTCGATCAAGAAACGGCTCACATGAAGCCGCCAGAGAACAGCATATACGAGAAAGCATCCTCGTCGTCACAAAAGTTCGGCTCTGCCTCAGAAGTAGCGTCACCATCTGCAATCAGACAAAGTCTGGTGGGTGTCCGGAACACCGTCCCGTAACGTGGGAGTGAGTGATCAACTCAGTGGAACAATAAAACATAGGTTAACATGTTATCAATTTAGTCAAGTAATAATGATAAACCAGTAAAGTCAAACGCTCCTAAATATTCTTATTAATGCAAGTATGAAAATGCAGTCATGATACATGCCTTCGCCAACATACTCCCTCATGCGACACCATCTTACGTCCGCGACATACTTTCATCCCTCAGTGCTTCACATCTTTCAGGCACATGTAGTGTAATATGAACATGATTACCGAGTTATTATTAGTCCTTTTCATACAACAGTATTGGAAAACTAAGGTACCTCCCTTATATCATTCCAAACAATGATCCATTCTAGGGTCGTCAGTCCTAGATACTCTCATACGATGATGCGGTTCTAGGTCGCTGTAAAGGGCTGTCAGGGCTATGACATGCACTCGTTGCACCGCTCCCCCATCACCTTATCAATACAGGCCTAGTATATACTCTGTTTACTATGGGAAGGCTCGTCGCCTCACCGCCGATTCAGAGTATGCTCGAGGTCACCATACCGGGTACGGTCAGGGCTGTCAGGGCTGTTACACGCACTCGTTACACCACTCCCCCATCACCCATCAAAACAGTGTAGGCCGACAGCTTGAATACAGTGTCCCATACCACCATATTCAGCTCACGAGTTTGGGCTGCTCACTGGTCACTACGAGGAGGCACATCGCCCCAGCGTAGGCCGACAGCTCGACCACAATGTCCCATACCACCATGTTCGGCTCATGAGTCTTAGCGGATCGAGGTACCAAGGTTAACGGGGTTACACTGGTAAGTTTGGTACCTTAGGTTCAAGCAGTAGCGTCCAAACATGGTGAACATTCAATGGCCAATCGGGTTACTTGACGAGCTCGACTAGTACGAGCGCACATCAAGTGGATCAACATGAAGTGAGTAAGCACTCCGTGTGGAATAACCACTGCCGACAACCGACGTACGGGTCGGGTTCATCAAACACGTTCTTCGTAGCGAATGAATCTCAGCCACAAACTCAAGGCCTATTGCCGATTGCCTGGACTATACAATAGCCCCAATCACATTCAATCCTTAACTAGGCATGTTATGAAGCACAATATAAACAGGAAATATAGACACATACATTTCATCAATAAGCGATTAAATTAAACAACTATCATGGAGGAAATCATATACATCTCTAAGGTAATTGAGAATCCTATCTCAACACCTACCTAAAGCACAATCATCTAAGTACTTACTCATACAAGCATTTTCACAAACACTTTGAATACACTTATTAACATACATAACGTACATTAGCCAAAACATGTATTAGGGCGAATTCTTTCAATGAGTAAGTACTACACTTATATATAACATGTACATACAATACTTTATCATGGCAAACACACTTTCAAAATTTGTACATATACAGTATTTTCTACAAATATACAGAATACATTATACGCCATAATTTGCATACTTAATCGAATCAAACAATAAACATCGCATTTTGCATGTACAATAACACCCAGATCACGAATCTATCATTATCTGGCATTGAAAGCGTTGAAAACCATAACCTATACGTCAAAAGTCCGTACCTTACGTCGTAGAAGCGTAATAAACTCGATAGATTTGCTAAATCTTCATATATGGCAATTTGGCAACCTATAGAACGAAATAGATTAGTTCTTTCATCATTTACAATGATCATAACCCTAGATCAGATTAGGGTTAGGGTTTCTTACCTAAAAATGAAGTCGGAATCGCCGGGAAAGTGATTAGATCGTGATGATTAATCACGTAGGATAGCAGGGTAGAGCATCAGGAAGAATCTCTCACTTCTCTCACACTTTCTCTCTCTTTTCTCTCTTCCCTCTCCTAGGTTTTTCTCAAATTCGTATGGGCTAAATGAGAGAGGGTTTAAGGTCCTTATATAGGATAAAACATAACCAAAATAAACCCTGGGTCAAGGTATACTTAGGTTATATCCAAAGTGGGTCCATTCCGATCAACGGAGCACTTCTAGAGCCCCCCCCTTGAGCCAAAGGTCAGACTTAAGCTCACTGACATTAGATCTAGGTCGAGTTACGTTTCATTCCAATCGGGTTTCCAGATCGCACGTGGCGGACCAGTTTCAGTTCAACGGTCACTGAGACTCGATCAGGGCCACAAGTACACTGCCATGTGTATGAAATTTCTCCTGATCCGAGGGTGTATTTGGGTCAGATTCCGACGGTCGGATTGCTTATATTTAGCCCGCAAGCGACAAGTCTCAGATTACTTAAAATTGGACTTTATTTCTAATTTATTTCATGTTCCTCACACTCTTCACTCCGGGCTCAAGCGAATAGCATTGAGACACTATCTGGATTTGATTTTCGAGATGGTTGTCAAGTCCAGCAAGGCGGTCCTAACCATTTAACTTCGCGTTAATCGGACTTTCGATGTGCGGTCCAGATCTAATACGGAGTTTCGTGATGCTCCCGAGAGCAGCCGGGTAATGAGATTGATCCTAGATTTTAAGGTAACCTAGTGTAAATGATTCTACAAGTTTTGGGTCTTGCAGATCGTATTTAAAGTGGATCAAGCGGATTTCGTAGCTAATCTAGTTTAACACTTAGTTACTTTTGAAGGATAAGGTAATGAAAGGTGAGATTTGTGAAGGAAAAGGGTTAAAAAGCAATTTTAGACTGTGGGATTGAGTTTTGACAAGTTAGTAAGGTGTTAAGAGCGATCCATTGCCTAAGGACGTGTAATTCTAGGTTGGCAAAAATTTGGGATGTTACAATCTACCCCCCTTAAAAATAATTTCGTCCCCGAAATTGGCTAAAGGTAATAAGTAAGAATTCTATTATTTCATTTGCCTAAGACTTATTGATTTCAAGTTTATATGCGCGGTAGGGTGTATATTGTGCATGCTAGTCTAGTACATTTTAGGCACTACCCCCCTTAAAAATTTATTTCTTTATCCCTTGCTTATTCCCTAATAAGTTGATACTATTTATTCTGTTATCTATTTGACGTCTTGACGACAATTCCCATCTATTTAGAGTAAGATAGATGTTTTCAATGTTTGACCAACACAGAGAGACGGTTATAGTGGGCTTGATCCTGATATATCGATCATCTGTCTGGCCAGGGTAGAAAGCTCATCGTATCCCTTCCTAGTCCTGGTAGATCCTAGTCTTCTGCTCGGCCAATCAGTGAGTCCATTGGTAGTCGCCCAGGATTGAGAATTGGGTCAAGCCGCGAATGCTTCGCAGTTGTATATTTCAGTAACTCCGTAGTCCGATCACTCTAAAACCTTAGGGAATGTCCATCATTGAAAGTCTCAAATGTCCTATTTCTCGGGTTGCCCTTTAGGTCTTGGTCTAATAAGAGAGTCCTCGATATTTTCTATGTCCAAGGAAATGGTGAGTAAAATCTTACTAGATCATCCTAAAACGGTTTCTCATAGTAGAACTTGCTAGGGCTTTTATTATGTTCGTATTCAACGAGCACAGTTGTAGATGCGTTGACCTTGGCTATTGTAATTCGGTTCGTACCCATTGTTAGGCCTATTCTGTAATATGAAATTGTTTAACACTTGAACCCTAATTGCTTTACATTCTAAGGAAGATTCAGATCCTATTTAGTGACCTATCCTTACGTATAGTCTGGATCAATTCCATTCGATCTTGGGCCAGTGGGGTAGGGGCCAACCACGCTTTCGTTGCACCTATGAGTGGGTAGACGAGCATACCTACCTATCTCGACCGAATTCATAATCTTTCTACCCCCTTTAAAAATAATTTTCACTCTCAAGGCTCAAGGATTTGTCCTGATCCGTATGTCGGAACAAGGTGTAATTTAGGACCTATACTTGACATGAAATGGGATACGATCTCCCAATACATTAGTCTTCCTTCCATCGATGATGTGTACTATGGCATTGGTACCTATGTTTACAGAAAGGAGCTAAAAATGATGGGTGTTGCGGTTGATTTCAGGGACGAGTGTGAGTTTGTGGTAAGATGCCTAACTATACCAAGGAAGGACCTTTGCCACGGTCCCGACTTACTTTCTTTAATCATATCTAGTTGAATACTGTAAGATAATCTACACGCTCTTAGTACATAAAGAATCTAGACAAATAAGTAAATGGACAGCCTATCCTTCTAAGTCCATAGGCACAATATGCATGCCAGAATGGTCTGTGGTTCGAGACCTAATTCCTAACTCTCTGTTGCCCATTTGTGAAATTTTTTAGGCCTAAAAAGACAAAGTCTCTATTGGCTATACGTTCTTATCACTTCTCAAAGATGAAATAATAAACTTTTAGTTGCAAGTGGTCGGACCAACACGGAAGGAAAGTTATGTAGTGGGTCTGAGCCGGATACATAGACCTTCTGCCTCGCGAGGACAGAAAATTTGTCGTATCAGTTCTTAATCGTAGTTGATCCCGACCTTCTGCTTGATCAGAGCATAGAGTTTATTGGCAACTACCAGGATTGAGAATTCAATTCAAACCGCGAATACCTCGCTCATATATAGTTCTCTACTCTATGTTCCCGATTATAATAAGCCCTTGAGAAGACAATCCTAGGGGGTGTGTTGTTTTGACCTAACGTTCAATCCAAGGGATATATATAAGTTTTCCCTATACGTGCATAGTTTCTAATCAAAACAACCTTTCTAAGAGTTGTTAAAGAAATCCATAAGTATCAAGGGAACCTAACGAAGGAATGAGGTGCCACTCCAACCAAATCAAGCCAACTAACTAAGTTTATATTTCAATTACCTTAGCATAATCAGTCTTTTATATTCCTAAGTATAACCAGTAGCCTAGTCTTAATTTAGGAGTGGATTAATCCAGCAGTTGTGATCCAAGTCTATGCTCATACGCTAGATGATTTCATACCATTTCTAACACAAGAAATTTATTCTATCGTTTAGGGTCAAAAGTTGTCTGATTGGAATTCAGTTGCTCGACTTGAATTTACTACGCCCGAGCATTTCACATATGCTCATACTAACTAAGAAGGTCTTAGGGTTCATGTTATTAATTTATTGGATTTCCCATACTGTTAGGTCGTTTGAATCTAGGGACACCACTCAAGCTCCAAAACTCCAAGGGCCTATTTGGCCAGTGGTCTTACGTTGTATTAAATGGGCTCGCATTGATAATCTCGCCTCGGGATTTGGAGTGGCATGTTTGGTAGGGGGTGGGAGGGGATTAAAATTAATTTTATAGGCTTTGAAAAATAAGCCTTGTATTGGAAAGTGTGAGATGGGATTTCCAAACCCATGATGATGAATTTCTAAGTGTAATTGAAAGGAAATCTCGAAATTTACTTTTAATTGCATACATTCCAAACATGGTATTGGAAAACATGGGATACACCCAATCTAGGGACAATACTGATTAGGGTTAAATATTGCATATCAGACCCCGATTATTGCCAGATTTTATGTATATGATAATGCTTAATGAAGTATTTTAATTATATTTCTGTTGCAGGATGAAATCAGGAGCGTTGATGGAAAAAGGATATTAAAAGCGTAGATCTGACGCTTCAAAGTCACCAAAGCAAAGGACGGACTTCAGAGGACCAACATTGAAGAATTTATACACCAAGGACCTAAGGAAATCAAGTCGTTCACGTTAAAGAAGCTCGAAATCAATGCGGAATGCAAAATCACATGATTCCAACTATCTGGATGGCTCGAAACTTCATACATCGCCTGGGGGCCATAATTTAACCTTACATATCAAATTTCGGCCCTCGGATCACTATGAAAGTGCCCAACGGTCAGATCAGCCCCGTAATTCATTAAGTGGGGTCCACATGGCATCTGGATTTGCCTCAAATTTGGTCTCAACTCATTATATTCCAAGACAAAATAGATGATCGGATTATATTACTCAAGAACATCAGAATGGACCCCATTTATGCTCGAGTGTGCATAGTGCACTATTTCACTCGACATGCATGGCAACAGAGAGTCGGTCAAACCGACTCTTGACCGACGCTTGCGAAAGAAGGAAGTTTCCTTCTTCAGCATTTACGCAGCCCGTCCGCTGGGAGGGTACGTGGCCCACTTACACTCATCGGACGGCCGATCCAAACCGACCAAATTGTCCAGGGGAGGGTGCCGACCAAAACCCAACAGACTCTAGGATTCTACGCAGATAATCAAGGCGGCAGCAGCGATTTTTCCCTGACACGTTAGTTAACGGCGTGGCCCATCCGAAATACAGATTAACTCTAAATTTGGGGTCGTGATCAGGAATGAATGTAGAAGTTCGAAGACTGGTTGGATGCACCATAAATTTAGTAGATGCGGACCCCACCAGCTTCCTTCATTAAAACGGAAGTCTCTGTTTTCTGCTGCGTAAAAACGGCCACAGGGAGTTACGGTTAGAGCTTTGTGGGCCACTATCATGGTCCATATGATAAATCCGGACCGTCCATTCATCCCAGAAGGTCAAACCGACCGTACAAAAGGAGTTTTTCCAACCCCATGCTCACATACAGGGGAAAACTCCACTCAAAAGCAGGTTGAACGGTAGAGGAAAATGTTATGTGGACCTCATCAATAATAGGTAAAAATTATATATTTCCGACCGAAATTCCAAAGGGAATTCGGTGGAAGGGCTGGATTTCTCGAATAATTGCTAGTATGGGCCCCACCAAGCGTCAGCGCAGACCTTGTACAGGCTCTATTGCGCAACGGAAGAACAGACCGCAATAGGGTCGTTCTGCAGTCAAGGAGATGGTCGGATCATCCATCTGTCCCATCCAAATTATTCTCAAGGTGTGGCCTATCAGGGCCAAGAAGACTGAATGGCTCAGATCTTTCGTTGGAGCTCTTCCAAAGAGCCAGAACGCAGGTTGGCTGCACATGATGCGAATTGCATCCCACCGACTCTTTGCAGGTGCGTAAACACACCGACTCTTCTCCACCGATTTTAACAGAGAAGGAAATTCATCTCGACGGGCCTTGATAGCTATAAAAGGAGGTAGCCGTGAGAGGGGAACCAGGGAGGAGAGCCAAAGCTGAGGGAGAGAGATCTAGAGCTTGGGAGAGAGATAGGGAGAGCAGATCTAGAGGAAAGTTTGGAAAGAGAAGAGAGAAGAAAGAGGAAGGAAGAAGAGAGATAAGGGAGATGTTTTTAATGTTTATCTTATATTTCCTTTTTCTTAATTAACCTTATGGATAGCTAATCTTCTCAGCTAGGGCTGAGATGAAGCCCTTAATTTGAATGATTCTTGTTTGTTGATTTCATCCGAATTCGATTGATTTGTTTCTTTCTCTAGTGTGCTTTTCTGAGATTTTTGTACTTCGCCATTCTATGAGCTTAACCAAAGTCTAGATGTGGATGTTGTTTGGAATATTATTCTAGGTGCTTGTGTCTAACCATTAACAGGTTTCCTATAGAGGAAGAAACAGGAATCTACATCTCTTCATGCCTGACCATGGATGGAAAGATGTGATCCTTATGCTTTAAGGGATTATACATTCTGTGTGCCCGACCAAGGACATAAAGTGTGATTTGTTTAATTTTATATCAATCTGAATTAGGGTAAATCAACAGGTAAAACAAGGGTTAGGATAATTAGGGGTGGATTCGAAAGTCCTAGTCTTCTCCTTGATTGAATTTTCCTCATTGTTCTCAGTTATCTTACATTGATTTTCATTAGTTTACTTAATCATTAGCTCAAATATTCGTTGGATTAGTTAAGAAGAGTCATAAAATTCGAATTGTGACAACCAGTCCTCGTGGGAACGATCTCATAATACGTACCATATCTACATCTGATTCGTATACTTGCGAGTTTAAAATCATTTAAATCAGATTGGTTTAAATAAAACATCAAATACCTTACATATACATTTATTGTTACTTTTACAATTCTATCCACCTTACTCACCTAATGCAATTGGCCGAACGGGCCTTAAACGTCTCAACATTTGGAGGTTGTGAAAGTCATGGGACACAAAAATGTGGATCGTTGTGCCCATTTGGGTGTGAAATGGTGAGGCCAAGAGGAGTAAGAGATGGGTTTAGAGATGCAAACATCGGCATGGATGACTAGGCATCCGAGTCTGGCGACGGAGGAGGGGCACCCTTTCTCTTTCCCATGAGAGAGAGAAAAAGGTTGAAATCTAGAAAACGGCCGTAATGATCTCGAAAAAGGCCATGGGAAGGGAAGAAAAGAGAGGGGCTAGAGTTCTGGGTTCTCCATGGATTTGAGCCTCAACAGAGGTTGTAAAGGCCCAAATGACAGGGAATGAAGAAGGAAAATGAAGAAATGGGATGAGTTAGGAAGCTTACACGATTTTGAGCCACAAATGAGGGGGTGTAAGAGCTCAAATAAGAGAGAATGAAGAGGGTAGGGGGTAGGTACGGCTATAAACGTTGGAAATGAATGGGTTGTGATCGAAAATGAAAGAATTGGTGATTGGAGGGGAGGTTTGAGAGAGAAAATGGAAGTTTTAAGGGAAAGGGAGAGCTTGCAGGGGTGATTTGTGAAGGAGGTACTAGTTTGGGGGGGTTTTAATCGATGGCCCACACACCAGGGGGTTCCCCTAAACCCCAAAGGCCATCCGCCAGGCCGGGCCCACTGACCGGCGAGGGCCTCGCCACCCCCTGGACCAACCGGCGAGGTCCTCCTGCCCCCTAGGTCCCAAAAAGGTGTGGGGCCCACCCTGGGTCCCCCTGCAAGTGCTCCGTTTGGCCCCCGACTCCATTTGAAGCATTTTCGGGGTCAATTTGCAAACCGGAATGAGTTTATGTTACGTGTAGCATATGATTTTGGGGTAGGAGGTACTAATCTATCCAACTAACCCATTTATTTGGTTAGATTCCAAAAGGTTAAGGGTCAAAACCCATTTTATCCATTTATTTCCTATTTATGGTAAGTTTTAGTTTCGGTATTGTTCTTCATGATTTATACCCTACGATTGGTGTGTATTATGAATGTGCTTAAAAGAAATGAAGAATACAGTGGTGGAGGGTGAGATTTTGAAGGAATTGGATAAAAAGGGGTTTTAAGCTTTGCGATTAAGTGTAAGGTGTTGTGGTTGACCCACAACCTAAGGACATTTGTTTCTAGGGAACGACTTAAACCCGTCGACTGACGGCCTAGAGGCGACTTAGGTCGTTTCGAGTAGTTTTGGATGTTTTTGATACATACCTGTATTTATCGCTTTCTAACGGGTGGGATGGGGTGAGTTGTGATCTAAACCCGTCGTTTGACGGTCTAGAAGTGATTCGGGATCATTTCGCGTGATCATGAGTGTGTACAGGCCCAATCTCAGCGGTTGATTTCGGTTGGTTTCGCCGTTCGGTGAATTTGGAAAATCCTAAGTCGGTTCCTACGTTCCGTCGCTCCCTCCTAAGTCAGAGTGCGTCAGAGTGCGTCGTGTGACCATAACCCAGGTCCGGTTTAATCCAAATCATGCTCTGATACTATCTTGTAACACCCTGAAAATCGGGGGTCGAGCATAAACTCAACTCCCGAGTTCCAACGCATTACTTATGTAACATAATGAATGATGATTGAATGTTGTCTGTATTAGTGCATTGAACATGAGTGAGATTAAGCCAAAACAGCATATCATATTCCAGAGACAAGTCAGATAGCAAGCGGAAGACTGTGATAGATATATAAACTATATAAACTGTGGTGAGTCTCCAGAGTGTGATAATGTTACCAGGTTAACTAATTATAACTACAATTCCACGAGATACCAAATTGTGTAAGGTCGTCTAGTCGACATCCCTGTAACCCTGTCAATTAAGACACGGCTCACATGAAGCCGTCAGAGAACAACATATACGAGAAAGCATCCTCGTCATCACAAAAGTCTGGCTCCGCCTCAGAAGCAGCGTCGCCATCTGCAATCAGACAAAGTCTGGTGGGTGTCCGGAACACTGTCCCGTAATGTGGGAGTGAGTGATCAACTCAGTGGAAAAATAAAGCATAGGTTAACATGTTATCAATTCAGTCAAGCAGTAATGTTAAAACAGTAAAGTCAAACACTCCTAAATACACTTATTAATGCAAGTATGAAAATACAGTCATGATGCATGCCCTCGCTAACATACTCCCTCATACGACACCTTCTTACGTCCGCGGCATGCTTTCATCCCTCAGTGCTCTACATCTTCCAGGCACATGCAGTGCGATATGAACATGATTACCGAGTTGTTATTAGTCCTTTTCATACAACAGTATTGGAAAACTAAGGTACTTCCCTTATATCATTCCAAACAATGATCCATTCTAGGGTCGTCAGTCCTAGATACTCTCATACGATGATGCGGTTCTAGGTCGCTGTAAAGAGCTGTCAGGGCTGTTACACGCACTCGTTGCACCGCTCCCCCATCACCTTATCAATACAGGCCTAGTATATAACTTGTTTACTACGGGAAGGCTCGTCGCCTCACCGCCGATTCAGAGTACACTCGAGGTCACTACACCGGGTACGGTCAGGGCTGTCAGGGCTGTTACACGCACTCGTTACACCACTCCCCCATCACCCATTAAAACAGTGTAGGCCGACAGCTCGAATACAGTGTCCCATACCACCGTATTTGGCTCACAAGTCTGGGTTACTCACTGGTCACTACGGGGAGGCACATCGCCCCAGCATAGGCCGATAGCTCGACCACGGTGTCCCATACCACCATGTCCGGCTCATGAGTCTTAGCAGATCGAGGTACCAAGGTTAACGGGGTTACACTAGTAAGTTTGGTACCTTAGGTTCAAACATAGCGTCTAAACATGGTGAACATACAATGGTCAATCGGGTTACTTGATGAGCTCGACTAGCACGAGCACACATCAAGTGGACCGACATGAAGTGCGTAAGCACTCCGTGTAGCCTAATACTGCCGACAACCGACGTACAACTCGGGTTCGTCAAACACATCCTTCGTGGCGAATGAATCTCAGCCACGAACTCAAGGCCTATTGTCGATTGCGTGGACTATACAATAGCCTCAATCACATTCAATCCTTAACTAGGCATGTTATGAAGCACAATATAAACAAGAAATATAGACACATACATTTCATCAGTAAGCGATTAAATTAAACAACTATCATGGAGGAAATCATATACATCTCTAAGGTTGTTGAGAATCCTATCTCAACACCTACCTAAAGCACAATCATCTAAGTACTTACTCATTCAAGCATTTTCACAAACACTTTGAATACACTTATTAACATACATAACATACATTAACGAAAACATGTATTAGGGCGAATTCTTTCACCGAGTAAGTACTACACTTATATATAACATGTACATACAATACTTTATCATGGCAAACACACTTTCAAATTTGTACGTATATGGTATTTTCTACAAATATACAGAATATACTATACGTCATAATTTGCATACTTAACCAAATCGAACAACAAACATCGCATTTTGCATGTACAATAACACCCAGATCACGAATCTATCATTATCTGGCATTGAAAGCGTTGAAAACCATAACCTACACGTCTAAAGTCCGCACCTTACATCGTAGAAGCGTAATAAACTCGATAGATTTGTTAAATCTTCGTACATGGCAATTTGGCAACCTATAGAACGAAATAGATTAGCTCTATCATCATTTGCAATGATCATAACCCTAGATCAGATTAGGGTTAGGGTTTCTTATCTAGAAACGAAGTCGGAATCGCCGGGAAAGCGATTAGATCGTGATGATTAATCGCGTAGGATAGCAGGGTAGAGCATCAGGAAGAATCTCTCACTTCTCTCACACTTTCTCTCTCTTTTCTCTCTTCCCTCTCCTAGGTTTTTCTCAAATTCGTATGGGCTAAATGAGAGAGGGTTTAAGGTCCTTACATAGGCTAAAACATAACCAAAATAGACCCTGGGTCAAGGTATACTTAGGTTATATCCAAAGTGGGTCCATTCCGATCCAACGGAGCACTTCTGGAGCCCCCCCTTAAGCCAAAGGTCGGACTTGAGCTCACTGACATTGGATCTAGGTCGAGTTACGTTTTCATTCCAATCAGGTTTCCAGATCGCACGTGGCGGACCAGTTTCAGTTCAACGGTCACTGAGACTCGATCAGGGCCACAAGTACACTGCCATGTGTATGAAATTTCTCCTGATCCGAGGGTGTATTTGGGTCAGATTCCTACGGTTTGATTGCTTATATTTAGCCCGCAAGCGACAAGTCTCAGATTACTTAAAATTGGACTTTATTTCTAATTTATTTCACGTTCCTCACACTCTTCACTCCGGGATCAAGCGAATAGCACTGGGACACTATCTGGATTTGATTTCCGAGATGGTTGTCAAGCCCAGCAAGGCGGTCCTAACCGTTTAACTTCGGGTTAATCGGACTTTCGATGTGTGGTCCAAATCTAATACAGAGTTTCGTGATGCTCCCGAGAGCAGCCGGGTAATGAGATTGATCCTAGATTTTAAGGTAACCTAACATCAATGATTTTACAAGTTTTGGGTCTTGCAAATCGTATTTAAAGTAGATCAAGCAGATTTCATAGCTAATCTAGTTTAACACTTAGTTACTTTTGAAGGATAAGGTAGTGAAAGAAGAGATTTGTGAAGGAAAAGGTTTAAAAAGCGATTTTAGACTGTGGGATTGAGTTCTGACAAGTTAATAAGGTGTTAGGAGTGACCCATTGCCTAAGGACATCTAATTTCAGGTTGGCAAAAATCTGGGATGTTACATATACTATTTAAAAGTGCCAGAAAAGGGGCCTAGAACTGCCCTAAGACCATATTCGGTCGTAATTCAGGCATAATTTAGTTAAGTACTAAGCTGAATACTCAGTAGAATTAGATCGAACCACTTTAAATATGAACTGCAAGACCCAAAACGAGTAGAATCATCGACGCTACATTATCCTATAATCTGGGATCAATCTCATTGCCCACTTGCTCTCAGGAGCACATTGAAACTCCGTATCAGATCTGGACTGCACGTCGAGAGTCCGATGACCACGAGACTAAGCGCTTAGGACCGCCTTGCTGGGCTTGACAACCATCTAGGAAATCAAATCCAAATAGTGTCCTGGGGCTATTCGTTTGAGCCCGGAGCGAAGAGTGTGAGAAAATGCGGTTTTCTTTAGAAATTAAATCTCATTTATGTAATCTAAGACTTGTCACTTGCGGGCCGAATATAAGCAATCAGACCGTCAGAATCTGACCCAAACTGGTCCGCCACATGTGATCAAGGAACCCGACTAGAACGAAAATTAACTTGATCTAGATCCATGGTCAGGGAACTTAAGTCCGACCTTTGGCTCGAAGGGGGACTCCGGAAGTACTCCGTTGAGCCGAAACAGATGGGTTTTGGACATAACCTAAGTATACCTTGGCCGTGGGGCCATTTCCATCAGTTTTAGGCCTATATAAGGCCCTTAAGCCCTCACTCACTCATCCCATACGAATTTGGAAAACCCTAGGAGAGAGAAGAGAGGAAAGAGAGAGAAAGAGAGAGAGAGTTAGAGTTCATCCCTGGGATTCAATCCCATCCTTCCACGGGCTGAATCAGCCCTTTCGTACCGCTCTACCAGCGATACTGATCCCGTTCTTAGGTAAGAAAACCTAACCCTAATCTGTTTTCGGGTTTCAAGTAGTGTAGGTTATAAAATAGCTAACCCAACTCATGCTATAAGTTGATATACCCTCATTGACGAAGCCTTAGAGTTTCTAGCGAATTCGTTACGCTTCTACGGCTTAAGGTGCGGACTATAGACATATAGGTTATGGTTTTCAAGGCTCTAAATGTCGGTTAATGATTTATTCTTAACGTGGACGCTATTTCACATGCATACAATGATGTCTGTTTCGTTTTTCAGTTATACGTTAACTAGGTTGAAGATACTGTATTCCTTGTAATTGTAGAAAATACCGTATACGCATAAAATTTGAAAGTGTGTTTGTCATGATTAATTGTCATGTGTATATACTAGTTATGCGTGTAACAACTCCTTGGCGAAAGGATTTGCCTAAATACATGTTACGGCCAATATATGTCATGTAGGCTATAGTGTGTAGTCTAAGTATTTGTTGAAATGACTGAATGAATATGGGATTATGATTAGTGCCTGCCGTGTTTATGGAATGCAATTACACAACTGTTGTGTATGTGACAACTCCTTGTTGGGATGATCTATCCAAGTATAGGTTATAATTAACATATGTCATGTATGTCGATACATGCAGTCTAAGTGTTTGTAAAATGTATGAATGAGTAAGTAGTTAGTAAATTGTAATTTATATGGGTGTTGAGATAGGATTCTCAACAACCTTAACTATGTGTATGATTTTCTCTATGTACCATATATTATAATGTCTATTTATCTATGTAATGCATATGTATAAATCCATGTTTAAGTTGTATTCCATGAAATGCAAAACCAAAGTCGTGAAGGGTAATGAAGGTTTACGTAAGGTTAGGTCATTAAATAGGATCTGAATCTTCCTTAGAATGTCATATTGAAGGAAAGTAATTAGGGATTAATACAATTAGGGATCAAGTATTAAACCAATTCATATTAAAGAATAGGCCTAACAATGAGTACGAGCTGAAGTAAAATAACCGAGGTCGGTGTATCTATAATGTGCTCGTTGAATATGGACCCAATATGAGCCTTAGCCAATTTCAGGGCGAAGAAGTTTTAAAAGAGGATAGACTAAAGTAAGCCAGACTAGCATAGATAGTATACACCCCTACCACGTATATAAACTTGAAATCAATTAAACTTAGGCAAGTGAAATAATAAAATCTCTACTTATTACCCTTAGGCAATTTCGGGGACTAAATTATTTTTAAGGAGGGTAGATTGTAACACCCCGAATTTTTGCCAACTTGGAGTTAGACGTACTTAGGTAATGGGTCGATCCTAACACCTTAATTACTTCTAAAAAACTCAATCCCAAAGTCCAAAATCCCTTTTTAACCCATTTCCTTTAAATCTCACCTTTCACCACCTTATTCTTCAAAATTTTCTAAGGACTTTCATATTAGACACAAATCTTAAAATTTAGGTGATGAAGAACAATACAAAAACTAAAGATTACCATGAATAGTAAATAAATAAATAAATAAAATGAGTTTTTAGCCATTAACATTTTGGAATCTCATGGAATAAGTAGGCTAGTTGGATAGACCAGCTTCTCCTACCACAAAAATATATATTGCACGTTGAATAACTCATTCTGGTGTGCAAAATACACTCATTTCAAATATTGGGTGGTGAAACCATCCCAAATAGTCCAGTGACCAGCAAGGGCTCGCCGGTTTGGCGAGGCCTAGTCCGTACAGCGGGCCAGGCGGCCTGTTTTCTGAAATTTTCTTGCATTTTTCGTCCGACTTTGAAAAATCATATCTCCCTCGTTATAACTCGATTTAGGTGATTCAAAAGCCAGATTGAAGATTGATAAGTTTAATTTTATATAAAAACAAGTAAAAAAATATAATAAAATATTTAATATAGTTAAAAGTAGGTCATTGTGACAACTATCTGAAAATCATCAGTTTGGACAGCTGCCGCTTCTAGAATTTTTAAAATTTTTCTAAAAAACAAAATCTAATAAAATTTGGTAGAGATGGAGTAAACTTGATGAAGAACTACTAGAAAAATAATTAAAATAATATACTATTTAAAAATTCCAGAAAAGGGGCGTAGAACTGCCCCAAGACCATATTTTGTGGTAATTAGGGCATAATTTAGTTAAGTACTGAACTGAATACTCAGTAGAATTAGATCGAACTACTTTAAATACGAACTGTAAGACCCAAAATGAGTAGAATCGTCGACGCTACATTATCCTATAATCTAGGATTAATCTCATTACCCATTTGCTCTCGGGAGCACATTGAAACTCCGTATCAGATCTGGACCGCGCGTCGAGAGTCCGATGACCACGAGACTAAGCGCTTAAGACCGCCTTACTGGGCTTGACAACCATCTCGAAAATCAAATCTAGATAGTGTCCCGGGGCTATTCGTTTGAGCCCACAGCGAAGAGTGTGAGAAAATGTGGTTTTCTTTAGAAATTAAATCTCATTTAAGTAATCTGAGACTTGTCACTTTGGGCCGAATATAAGCAATTAGACCGTCAGAATCTGACCAAAATACACCCTCGAATCAGGAGAAATTTCATACACAGGTCAGTTACTTGTGGCCCTGATCGAGTTTCGGTGATCGTTGAACTGAAACTGATCCGCCACATGTGATCTGGGAACCCGACTGCAACGAAAACTTAACTTGACGTAGATACATGGTCAGAGAGCTTAAGTCCGACCTTTAGCTCAAAGGGGGGCTCCGAAGTGCTCCGTTGAGCCGAAACAGATGTGTTTTGGACATAACCTAAGTATACCTTGGCCCTGGGGCCATTTCCATCAGTTTTAGGCCTATATAAGGGCCTTAAGCCCTCACTCTCTCATCCCATACGAATTTGGGAAATCCTAGGAGAGAGAAGAGAGGAAAGAGAGAGAAAGAGAGAGAGAGAGAGAGTTGGAGTTCATCCCTGGGATTCAATCCCATCCTTCCACGGGTTGAATCAGCCCTTCCGTACCGCTCTACCAGCAATACCGATCCCGATCTTAGGTAAGAAAACCTAACCCTAATCTGTTTTCGGGTTTCTGGTAGTGTAGGTTATGAAATAACCAACCCAACTCATGCTATAAGTTGATATACCCTCGTTGACGAAGCCTTAGAGTTTCTAGCGAATTCGTTACGCTTCTACGGCGTAAGGTGCAGACTATAGATGTATAGGTTTTGTTTTTCAAGGCTTTCAATGTCGGTTAGTGATTTATTCTTGACGTGTATGCTATTTCACATGCATACAGTGATGTCCACTTTGTTTTTTAGTTATACGTTAACTAGGTTGAAGATACTGTATTCCTCGTAGTTGTAGCAAATACCGTATACGTATAAAATTTAAAAGTGTGATTGCCATGATTAATTGTCGTGTGTATATACTAGTTATGCGTGTAACAACTCCTTGGCGAAAGGATTTGCCCAAATACATGTTACGGCCAACATACATCATGTAGGCTATAGTGTGTAGTCTAAGTGTTTGTTGAAATGACTGAATGAATATGGGATTATGATTATTGCCTGCCATGTCTATGGAATGCAATTACACAACTGTTGTGTATGTGACAACTCCTTGTTGGGAGGATCTATCCAAGTATAGGTTATAATTAACATATGTTATGTATGTCGATACATGCAGTCTAAGTGTTTGTAAAAATCTATGAATGAGTAAGTAGTTAGTAAATTGTAATTTATATGGGTGTTGAGATAGGATTCCCAACAACCTTAACTATGTGTTTGATTTTCTCCACGTACCATATATTATAGTGTCTGTTTATCTATGTAATGCATATGTATAAATCCATGTTTAAGTTGTATTCCATGAAATGCAAAACCAAAGTCGTGAAGGGGGGGTAAGGGGAGTGGTGTAACGATTCCGTGCAACAGCCCTGACAGCCCTAAAATGGACAATATCGGACCTTTGATTGTATGATTTGAAATCTTGATTCATTACTACTTTAACTATTTCTAGGATATTTTGTTGTACTTGAATATGATTGGGGCTATTGGATAGTCCAGGCAATTGGTAACAGATCCTAGATTGGTGGATGATGTTATTTCGCCACACAGGATGTGTTCGACGAATCCGAGTCGTACTTCGGTTGTCGACAGTGGTTAGGCCACACGGAGTGCTTACGCACTTCATGTCGATCAACTCAACGTGCGCTCGTACTAGTTGAGCTCGTCAAGTAACCCAATTTGCCTATTGTATGTTCACCATGTATGGACGCTATTGTTTGAACCTAAGGTACCAAACTCACCAGTGGACACCGCGTTAACCTTAGTCCTCGATCCGCTAAGACTCATGAGCCGGGCATGGTGGTATGGGACACCATGGTCGAGCTGTCAGCCTACGCTGGGGTGACGAGCCTCCCCGTAGTGACCAGTGAGCAACCAAAGCTCATGAGCCAAATACGGTGGTATGGGACACTGTATTCGAGCTGTCGACCTACACTGATTTGGTGACGAGCCCTTTGTAGTGACTTCGAGCATACTCTGAACCTGAGTAGAGGCGACGAGTCTTTCCGTAGTAATCAGAGTATACACTAGGCCTGTACTGATTTGGCGACGAGCCCTATGCAGTGACCTAGAACCGCAACATCGCATGAGATTGACTAGGACTAACGACCCTAGAAAGGATCATTGTTTGGAAAATGATATAAGGGAGGTACCTTAGTTTCTCAATCCTACTGTATGAAAAGGACTAATAAGAACTTGGTAATCATATGCATGCACTACATTACGCGTGCGTTCAGGCGAGCAGGCGTAGCAGGCAAGACTGAGGCAGGTTGTTCATGCACGAACGTGAGATGAAGTCACTGAGGGAGGTAGGTAGGCGAGGGCATGCTTCATACATTCATACCATTCTTGCATTAACAAGAGTACTTAGGGATGTGTGATTTACTGCTTTATCATTACCACTGGACTGAATTGATAACATGTTAACCTTTGCTTTATTGTTCCACTGAGTTGATCACTCACTCCCACGTTACGGGACGGTGGGGTACACACCACCAGGTGTCTGGCGGTAGTTGTAGGTGATAGCGATGCTTATGAGGTAGAGTCAGACGCTTACGACGACGAGGAGGAGCTCTCCTATATGCAACTCTCTGATGGGTCTATGTAGACGTGGAGTTACGCCGACGGGGCTACAGGGTTTTGGATAGAGAACAGTACACTTTCTCATTTTGTACATTGTGGAACTACACTTGTAATCTTTAACCTGGTAACATGTTTATACTCTGGAGACTTACAACAGTTTATAAGTTTTATATATCTATCACAGTCTTCCGCTTGCATAATTTAACTGTCTCTAGAGTATGATATGTTGTTTTGGTTTAATCTCATTCATGTTTCAATGCACTCATCATAATCATCATTATCTTGTTGTATAAGTGATGCGTTGGAACTCGGGAGCTGAGCTTTGCTCACCCCCGATTTTCAGGGCGTTACACTCACACAGGGGATATTAGCGTTCACTATCAAACAGGTTTTACAGGTTCACCTAAAACCTTCACAATTGTGTCTTTTTAACTTGGGCTTACACAATCCAAAAACCAACACTTTCTGAGTTTTCTAGCTCTTCTCAGATAACCATTATAATGAGATTTTTCTAGTGAATCTCAAACAAAACCAAAATAAAGGAATTTAAAATAATGTAAAATACCTGGATTTCTCCTTTTGTAGCAGCCCGGTAGAACCAATCAAAGTAGAAGTTCGAATCAACATTCAATGTCCAATACTCACTTAAGAAATGGTTCTAGGTTCTAATTGATTTTAAATTAAATCAAATTGGGCGTAGCTCTATTTGATTTTGATTCCAATGAAGAAGGAATACAGCAATTCCTCTTTTTCAAATAAAATTGGAATATATGAATAAAATCAAATAAGAAAAGCTAACAAAAGAATATTAAATATGCTTAAAATGAACACAACTTATCTCAAAGTGGAGGCTTGAATTTTCTCAAATTAATCGATATAAAAACTCTGAATTTCGTGTTCAATTTATAGATGCAAAGATTGCTTCTATGACTAGTCTTAGGGACCCTTCGATTGGTCGTAGCTCCAATTGCATTTTGAAATTTTAACCGCGATCTGGAAAATCAGTTCTATGACTGGTTGTGGGGACCCTTGACTGGTCGCAGACCACCTACGACTGGTCAAAGCTGACACAAGACTAGTTGTAGGAAACCAGATTTGGTTACTGGAGTTTTCAAAGTTCTAGGAGTCGAAGGATGGTCGAAGACTCGAGGATCCGACTCCTACACCGGTCGAACAATCTCTAGGACTGGTCGAAAAATAACTCAAAAAATTTTGAAAATCTTACAACAACTTAGGAGTCTGGAATGAATTTTCTTAGACTAGTCGAACCAGGTCTAGGACTGGTCGAAGAAAGTCCAGGACTATTCTTAGAATAGATCAACTTCATGTAAAAAGATTCATCTTAAATTATGTATACAAAGTGACCTACCCTAACTCAAACTAAGGTCTATCATAACTGGGACATGAAGTATGAACATTGAACTCCATTCTTACAGATGATGGTTAACCTTTGAAGCTTGAGATCTCTACTTGATGTAGCTTGATCTTGAGATCTTCTACAACATGAATTTAATCTTCAGCTTGAGTTGTACTTGAGTCTTGAACAACCACTCTTCTTATCGATGTAGCTTTGAACATTGAAGTATGCGGAAGAGGACAAAGTACATAACCTTTCATATCTTTGAAGTAGAGCACCGTACATGTCTTAAACCATTGTGATGTCGTCTTGAATATCAACATAAAAGCACCAGACATACAGATAGAAGTTTTGGCACACAGGAGGTTTTGGCACCACAAAATTTGATAATCAAAGGAGCATGAGACCGTAGCACTTACAGCATTCTCTGCGACAACTGTCATGGATGATGAAAATTCCCTTCAGTTCTCTTCTCTCTCTCTCTCTCTCTCTCTCTCTCTCTCTCTCTCTCTCTCGCTCTCTCTCTCTCTCTCTTCTCTCTCTCCCATAAGTGCAAATTACACTTAAAGAAGTGAAAATTATTACAAATCTTTCAATTCCTCAAATGGAGGTTGAAAATTGAAATGCCAACCAAATATATCAATGTATAAATGTGGGTGTTAAATCCATTCCATTCAATATATGTGGGTGTAATCTGAAGTGAGTGTTAAATTCATTCGATTCCATAATATGCATGCATCTGTCTATGTTACTGTATAGTTTAAAAACAAAAATTTACAGCCATTCAGGAGGGTCCCTACAAAAAGGAAGAGGACCACTCCTATCGTATAACTCTATTTGCACTCGCCACCTAAAGAGGCGCCCCTTCTACCTAGAAATGAAATACAAAAAACCACAAATAAAACCCCTAGGGAGCACAGTGAATTGCCCCTATGCCAACATAGTCCATGCAAGAGCACCCCACACAAGACGGGGGAGGTAATGTCTAATATGCATAAATATCATGGATAGATGTTACAAATTGCTTGGCCAGACGACACATCCTCCTACACCGACCTCTCCAAGTGTATCATGATAACCATCTTCCTTCCATAGCTCTGATTGCAAAGCTATAATCTCCTTCAGGACGACACTAAAATTTCCCTCGTCCAATTCTTCTCCATGGACATGGGTTTTTGGATCCACTGCATGCACCTCACCACGAGCAATTATCCGTTTCTTTCAATCACAGAGATCGCATCTCTTGCCAAGATTTACCAAATCAGGCTACATGTACACATATAACATGTCATTAGTATTTTTAAATGGAGATGCATATAATCATAAGCTTAAATTAGTATTAGAGAAACGCATACATACCGACAATGCATGACTAGATTTAAATGGAGGAATTGTCGATGGAGCCACATCCCTTTGTTCCCCTTGCATATCTACAAAGCAATGAAACTCCTGGCGGAGATCTCCCAGGCCTTTCTTCATTTCATCTAATTCATCTACCAACTTATTCTCGTTCCCACGACACCGCACCGAGCTTATGTATAATAGGCATTGTCTTCTTCAATGTAATCTTGCCTACATTTCCACCTATCCCCCACATGCGCCCTCTACTATCACTCCCATTTGACTATAAACAAAATTGCAATTAGATTTATCAAAGAATGCATAAGTCTAAATAAACTCAAGTATTTGAAGGACATGCATATATACCTGTGTAAGGGCATCATCTACACTGGTCATCCGAGATGCAGGAGGATTACTACTTTGAATCAATTTTATTTTTTCCTATGACAACATCCAAAAGAAAAATTATAGTGCGGAAAGAAGCATTTAAAATTCACATGGATAATGAAAGGATGTACGAGGGTTGCACTTACAAAGGTTTCTGGAAACTGCACTTTGTTATCCTTTGTTGTATGGGCTCGGATGTACACCTCAGCCTACCAACCTCGGCATCAGTAGTAAGATTCCTCTCAATTGCCTTTTCCCCATAACATCCATGCCAAAACACATAAATAATGGAATTAAACGACTAATAAATTGAAATAATCATCATAAATAAAGTAGAGTTATGTTATTTTAGGACATGTACTATCTCATTACGTGCGGCAGCCATGCTACGCCGACCAAGTGTAGAAGGGCCAACTTGTTTAGCCCGATTGGATGCATTTCTTACACTTGATTCCTTGAATTTATCAGTATTGCAATAATCCACAAAGCTCATCCAATCCTCAATAGGGACACCAATAGGGGCGGGATACGATTTCACAATGTCAGGATCCTTGTCCTTAATATACTTTGTATGCAAATTGTTCTTGAAATTTCTCCAAGCAGCCTTACAGCGATCACGAACGTATTGTGGCAACGCTTCTTGGTTATCCTGAAATTCATAACTACACGCAAGGGTATCACTGACCCTCTGAATGTACTGTGGAGGCACCAACCGAAAGTCTGTGTAGGTGATCGGAATGTGTGCACGGGTGAGTGAGAACACTAATGCTTGAATTGAATGCGATCTAATTTATGTCCCCTATATTCGGTTGTCCAAATTTATTAATCCCAATGACCCTTTTCAATGAAGTCTTCTCATGTAATTCTGAACCACGCGTAGGACCTCTCTTCCTAGACGATGAAGATGACGACCTGTCTGCATAAAAAGAAAAATAGCTACACATATGTTTCATCATTCCCAATATAAAAGATATTTTAAATCTAGACAATTCAGGAAGGCTATCTTATTACCTCTAGCATCTTCAGGGGCTGCATCTTCAGGAGCCGCATCCCCTAGCGGCTCTACGCCGAATGACTCTGCCTCTGAGTGAAAGATCATTTTAAAAGAAATGTTAAATCTAAACAGCTAACGAGAGCTATGTATTACCCCTAGCATAAAAAGAAAAATAGCTACACACATGTTTCATCATCGCCAATATAAAAGAAATTTTAAATCAAAACAATTACGGAAGGCTAACTTATTACCTCTAGCATCTTCAGGGGCTGCATCTTCAAGGGCTGCATCACCTAGTGGCTCTGCACCGAATGACACTGTCTCTAAGTGAAAGATCATTTTAAAAGAAATTTTAAATCTAAACAGCTAACGAGAGCTATGTTATTACCCCTAGCATCTTTATGGGATGCATCCTCGAGCGGCTCTGCCTCTAGATCCATATTCAAGATCTAATTTGTAACGTAATTACTATAAAAATTTCTATCCAAATAGCAAAGTACCAAGTATAATAAAGAGACAAGTAAATTAATTCGTAAATTTTTTCTATTACATTAATATGATAATGGAAAAATCAAAAAGGGCATAAATCAAAATCATTTCGTTACATGCATAATATAACCAACAAATCAGGTTTTTTTCCCTGCTCTCTTTCTTTTCTTTTCTTTTCAACAACCACACAAATATCTTCAATGTCATTGAATAACAACTCGCCACCCATGTCTACTTCGGTGAGATCAGGTCCTACTCCAGCCTCAGTTACAACCCGTGTTTCTGATAAAAGGCTTGTCTCATCTTCAACGAAAATCTTTCTTGGAACCTCCAAGACCACATGCACGGCATGTCCATTTAAGCCATTTACACATAACGTCTTCATGACAATCAGGATTTTTTTGGATCTCTATAATAGAAAACATGCACGGCATGCTCTGCAAGAATAAATGGCTCATCACCCACTTGGTCTGAACTGAGAAGATTAGACAAATTCACTAGTCTCAAATTCCCTATTGCCTCGAAAGAAACACCTTGGTGCGTCACCTTCACCCAATCACACTTTAGTAGGACTGGCTTGTACCCTTCTCGGTACTCCAATTGGATGATTTTGCGGAGGACTCCGTAATAAGGTACGGATTCATCCACTGGATTCTTATCCTTAGCACTAGATCGGAAGGTGGTCATACTCTCTGTGCTAACCCCACTGTTCTGGTTCATTTTATTCTCTTCGTATTCCTTGGTGACGAAGAGGAAACCATTGATACAATACTTATTGTACTGCATCGCAAAAGCCTTTGGTCCCCTAACTATATCTCTAAAGACTTCATTACTTGATTCATTCAAGTCTAGTGTGTTTCTTCAACCAAGGTATGAACTCATCATCACTCGCCACCTTAGTCCTAGTCCCGACAACTACATTGCGATGCTTTAAGAAATTTTCATATTTCCTGCAAGTTAAGAAGGTTGTTACAAAATTGACAATTTTTTCATAAATGTTGTTACAATGTTGTTGAATCAAATTTGAAATTTAAAAAAAAAAATGAAGAAGACATATACATACAAGCTAAGTCCAGTTTGTACCCTTGCCATGTCTCATAGTTAGGATGACTCTTCAGTACCTAGGTGCGAGCCTGTTCATACTCAATACCTTCTAAAACGACACTTTGACCAGGGCCAACTGGGCCAACCACGTCAACATCGAAGTCGTTAACAATATCTTGCAACTTCAGCATGAATGAAATTGATCCGTCTAACCGCTTTTCCAGTTTCTCCAAGAGGCTTGTGTTATTTTTTCCCTCTATACTGGTTGCAGTATAAGTGTCTCCTCTTGAATGTATCGTTCTGCTATACAACCTTCAGGTCATGTCATATTACGGACGTACGCCTTAAACATCTTCATGAACCTAAAAGAGTTAACGACACATTAGAAAATGTAATTACAGATGTTGGATCGGTTTATTCAGATTAAAATCATATCATACCTTTCAAATGGATACATCCATCGATAGTAGACAGGACCACATATGCGAGCCTCGTAAGCCAAGTGGATAGGCAGATGCATCATCACAACAAAAATTGAAGGAGGGCATGTAATCTCGAGCTCACATAAAGTCCTAGCCATGCCCTTCTCGAGAGCCATTAACATTTCAATATCTATGGTTTGCGAGCATAGGGCATTGAAAAATGTACTAAATCTTCTAATTATAATGCGCATAAGCTTACTATCCCTGAACGCATGTTGAATCAAAATTGGAAATAGATGTTGCATCAATACGTGGTAATCATGAGACTTCATTCCCTTTAAATCGACACTATTCCTTTATAATGTTCTTCCAATTCCCACTAAAACCAACCGGAACATGAAGCTCATGTAAAGTCTAAATGAAAAGTTTTTTTCTTCTTTTTGAAGGAAGAAAGGACCTCATTTTTGGATCACCTTGCCATCAATATTTTCTAGCCATAAACGCTTCTTAGTTCCTAGCCGCTTCAAGTCTCTACGTGTGTTAGCGTCATCCTTGGTTTTGCCCATTGTGTTCAACATTAATGCAATAAGGATTTCACATACATTCTTCTCAATGTGCATAACATCAAGGTTATGACGTACGGGAATATCCTTCCAGTACTCTAGATCGTATAATATGGATCGCTTCAAGAAGCATGTTGATTCTGTATCATCATTTTCTTCCCGTCCTCCTTTTGTACCACTTTGTTTTCTCTTTCTGATCTTGCCCCACTGCACATTTAGTTTCAAAATGATGCTTTCCACCTCAATCCCAGTCAGACGAATCGGTTGTGGTCGTAACTCCACCTTTTTATTGAAGGTGCCTGCCTGCACTTGTATCTTTTCTGGCCTTATCGTTTAGAGGCAACCACCATCTGTGACCCATATAAACATGTTTCTTTCCATGGTGTAATCACAAGGAATCTGTGTGGGGACCACATGCAGGACAACCATACTTACCCTTAGTCATACAACCATATGCGGGAAAGTCATGAATTGTCCACAGCAAGATGGCATGCATGTTGAACATATTTCCATGGTATACGTTGAATGGCGTGATCTTTTCGCCATAAGTCTTGTAACTCAGCAATCAATGGCTCCAAATAAACATCAATATCCTTCCTGGGCTGTCGTGGTCCCTCAATGAGCAAAGTGAGCATAGTAAACTGCGGTTTCATACATAACTTTGGTGGAAGGTTATACGTCACACACATAACAGGCCAGGAACTGTATGACGTGCTGAAAGTGCCAAAGGGGTTAAACCCATCTGTAGCTAGACCCAATCGAACATTGCGAGACTCTACTGAAAAATCCTTATACTTGTTGTCAAGAAACTTTCATGTGTTGGAGTCCACCGGATGCCCCATCTTTCCACTCTGCATTTTTCGTTGGTGAGTAACAGGTCATCTCCTTTGCCACCCATGGCACAATGTACATTCTTTGTAGCCTTGGTGTTAATGGAAAATACCCTAGCACCTTAGCAGGTACTTTAGCTCGTTTTAACTTGGAATCAACATGGGTCTTGTACCTAGAAGTACCACAGTTTGGACAACTCATTTTCATCTCATGCTCTCTCCAGTATAATATGCAGTCATTTGGATATGCATGAATCTTCTAGCAATCAAGACCCAACTTTGTAATGATCTTCTTCGCTTGGTAGGTATTAGTTGGGGTCTTATTACCGGATGGCAAGACATTATGGAGTAGTTGAAGAAGATCCATAAAGCTTTGTTCACTCCATCCATGGTTCACCTTTAATTTAAAAAGTTGTACAATAAAAGTCAGCACGGTGAATTTGCTACAACCAGGATAGAGCTCAATCATCGCATCTCGTACATTTGCTTCAAACTCATTGGTCGAAGCATCTCCAACAATGTCTTTAGCTTCGGGGGCTACATTGGGTTCATCTTGAATAACTTGGTCCAGGTTATTACAACCGAGGTCTTCAACAATTGCATTCACAATGTTATTTATGTCTGCCACACTATCATACTGGTGAGAAGTGTGTTCGGTACACTTGGGTAATTCAGGCTCACCGTGCATGTTCCACACCCTATATGTTGGATTAAATTCATATTTAATCAGATCTATCACCACATCATCGATTGTGCAGGGTAAACGAAAACATCTGCATCTGGTACATGGACAATGAATGGTTTCTCTACCAGGAAGATGTTCTTTTACGAACTTCACAAAGCTCATCATACCATCTATAAATTGTGGGTCCGAGTAATGTAGAGTAATCCACTCCCTAGAGTCCATTGGATACCACCTGTAGGTAGGCACACATTTATACACCTAATTCATCATCCAACTAACTATTGACAACATTAATAATAAAGGATATCCAACCAACTTTATGTAACAACTTGCAACTTAACCTACTGGGAACCATCATGCACCATATATCTTACGGCAGAGCGGGTTCTGAGGAGTTACAAGTTGAATTAATATAAAAGAATATAAATGAAGAAATATAAATATAAATTAAGCAAGACTGTAGGTAAGCACGTTTATACACCTAATTCATCATCCAACTAACTATTGACAACATTTATAAAAATAAAAAAATATCCAACCAACTTTATGTAACAACTTGCAACTTAACCTACTGGGAACCGTCATGCACCGTAATATCTTACGGCAGAGCCGGTTTTGAGGAGTTACAAGTTGAATTAATACAAATTTTACCTAATGAAGTAAGTTCTTATCTGCAACAAGAGAATTGGACTTCTAACAAATAGGATTATATTCCTGAAATAAAACAAGCACCATCTTTCAATTCAAGCTATATCAAAATATCACAAATACATGGTTGATTTGATTAAAGAGGCATTTAGCATTCTATGGAAGCATTTAATGCACCACATAATCCATTGCATTGTCAGAATGCATCGTTAATATTTGAAATAAGTTGATCACTTTGCTAAAAAGAAAAGAATTAGGGATGATTTCTTTTTGTGAGCTAAAGGAAATACAATCATAGAATAAATACTAGTCATAAGGGCATTGAGTAAAAGAATATATTTTTGTTATCTTCTCAAGTTAGAAAAGAAGTTTGCACTCTCCCTATCTTTTTGTGCATATCAATAAATTGTTGATCATACTTGCTTCTACCTAGACGAGCTAATTGTCTCTATCTACAGGTGCTAATTGTCTCTATCCCATTCGGTAACATACCATGTACTATCCTCATACAGTTACATGCGAGTAGTAAAATTTCAGCAGCACCTCCCCATATTCTCTAGATATATGTAAAATTCAATACTAACTAGTTGCCACATGTAATCATTACACATGGATAGAGGAAACTGATTAGTAAAGAACCACATATCCGGAGAAAATGTAGGGAGACACTACCAAATTTCCAACTACATGTAAACTGAAAATGATGACAACCTAAGTACATGGTATGGTACCGAACTGTCCAAAATGGGACAATTTAGGAATCCATAAAGAACAAGCATTTTCAGTTAAATGAATATACTTGTTCAATATAAATTCCTAAACGGGGGGGGGGGGGATACATTGTAAACCACTAGGTGGCATAAATACTAATTGTAATTGTATCATGACGGAACATCTAAGAAGAAATGGGTTATAGTGAAACACAATCAATTATTTCAACAATTTTTGAAGCATAACTATAAACAAGTACAGAAAACATATTTATCTCAAAAAACATCACACAGTCTAACATATTTGTACTTCATGTGCAAGAGCTTCACCTAAATGACCCAAGTCGTGTTTGTTATGCATGTAGCTTGCCTAAGCAATCTAGCCGACAACCCCTGGAAAAAAAAAAAAAAAAAACCACTACATCTCAGACACCTTAAAACAAAAGGCCTTAAACAAAAATAGGATGCAATACTCTGAAACCTTGAATAGGTTGATAAAGCCAAAAATAGTTAAAAATGATAAATTGCAAAAGAAAAACCAATATCAAGTCACAGAAAGGGCATCTCTAAGCCTCTAACAATGAAGTTGCAGACGAATTGTGAAAGCTTTTACTACTTGCATTAAGAATCCAAAAATCATTTAAAGAAACATTTTTTTAAAAATAATAATAATAATACAAGTGGTTAAAAAATAACTCCTATAGAACATTCCTCCATTCATGTTAAAGAGAAAACCAAGAGCATCAGAGGTTATACTCTTAAACACTTATAAACATGTTGCAAAAAGATTAATTAAAAAAGTAAATGCATATTGCTTATTAATTTAGGTCTAATACTATTACTTTTCTAAGGCACAACTGCAGTAGGTTAGCCCACCATGAAGCTCAAAAATCAACTCAATTCAACCATTAAATGTCCCCTGTATGAATGTAGTGCTTTTAGGGTGGTTGTTTGTTGTTTTCTATTGTGTACCCCACTTGATAGTTGGATCCACCTGATTTTTGGGGTGCTTGTTTTACACTAACCTGACTGAAGCATTAAAAGCAAACAAACAAGCTACTAATAAGACTATCTAAAGATTGCAGAGAATTTTACTTTTTTTTTTTTTTTTCTTCTTCTTCTTCTTCTTCTTTTTTTTAATATTACCTTTCAAAAAATTATTTATTTATTTTTTGCACTTTCACTATAAGAACACTTACGTGCATATTGTAGTAGTTAAGAATGTTCACAAGGACAGCAAATCAATACCCAACTACTATACCACCCTTCATCCTATTTATGTCCAGACTAGCCACCAGCTTTTGCCAACTCTGAAGTGCAGTGCATAAAAATTATTAAATAAATAAATAATAATAATACAAGGTCCAGACCTTCCTATTCGATTATTATACCTTTACAATAAATGCATGTTTGGGCATTTCATTCTCATATCTTTCTTTTATTTAAATAAGAGGGATTGTGATCTCGACCCAAGGATATTCGTATTTCTTAGTATCCTTGTTGTTTCAGTTTGTACAAGTGGGGCCAGTGGTGAGCAGTACACTACACACAACTATCTGTTGGAACCACAGTAGATGTCAAACCAAAAGATCCCAAATTGGAATATCCAAAGCATCTAATCTTCAAATAAATGTGCACTGTACATGTACTTCTTTCATAATTGTCCATTTGCAGGCCACTAATTGATTGAGTTGGGATCGTCCCATCGACGAGATTTTTAATACGTGGTCCATCCACTGAGGCCATCAGGTCATTGGTTTGGATCACCCAAAAATTGGCCCCAATGTGCAAACTAAAGATTCTAGGATACCATACATATCCTCTGGTCAAGGACCCTTTTGATGAAGTTGTTGCTTATCAGAAAGAACAGTAGAAAAGGAATATGTGGCCATAAAGGCTTCTCTATCAAGATTTATAAGTTCTCACATAATTCCAATTTTTTTTAAAAAAAAAAAAAACATTGGTACAGTATTAAACCTTCCAGCACCAGCAACAACAATTTTTTGCTTTGGGAAATCTATCATTGGTCTTCCTTGCGCTCTTACAGCTCCCAAAAGACCAGCTATTGCAACACCTGCAATACCCTGTTGAGAATAATGAATCCGTCAGAATCAAAGATGAGTATTTTCTTGCAAATGTTATAGTTAAACGATAGATACAAACATCTGGTTCACGGTTTATGTGTAAAGTTCAGAATCAAAGATGAGTATTTTCTTGCAAATGTTATAGTTAAATGATAGATACAAACAGTAAAGAGAACTTGACACTTCACAACACAGAATGAAAGCCCAACATTCAATCCCATAAACAGCCATTACCGCCTATTTCAATTGTGGAGTAAAGTCCTCCATTCAAAAATCATGATTGTGTGTTGTGTTCACAAGATAAGGAAATGAAAAATTAAAAACATGGGCTGAAACCCCTGCCTCAACACCCATCTGGTATTTCAAGTATCATTTTCTCGAACACGTTAAAGGCCCATTTGGTAGATGCCTAAAAATGGGATCATCTCATTTTAGTTAAATAGTAATTACACATTAGAGATCTTGTTGTTGGTTATCATGATTATTTTAATCCTAAAGACCCTGTTTGGTAGACACCTAAACATGAATTCATCTCAATTTAGCGGACACTGACAGTAATTATGTATTGTAGGTGTTGACCTCTAATACAAGGGAGAATCTCCCACAGCTCC
>JAJHSJ010002193.1:0-50590 GCA_021015155.1 Magnolia officinalis | reverse complement strand
CTGTACTTTACTGGACTTTGTAGATTAGGAAATTGCAATGATAGTGAGTAGTGACTAAAAATCGAGTGAGTTTGAGGTGGTGGTAGTAAAATCAGGGTACTGACTAATTGGTGGTAGAAGACATCCCATGGAGAGAGGGAGTAAAAGGCAAAGGTTCAGATGGATCCCCACCATTTTGTAATTTGTGTGATGATGTCTACTTTAAACAACGGAATACACATGAATAATCCAGATGGTCCGAATCATGAGGCCCATTATAGATGAGTTACACTGGCCTAATGATCCTAACCATCGTATTGGCAGCTACTGAATGGATGGTTACAGTTAAAACAACCAGTAGTCCAAATTCAATGAGTGAAGTAAGATGGTTAAGAGACTCAAATTAATGAGAAACTTGGCTATGCTTTTCCTATAACAGGGTCCAAAATTTGGATGGCCCAGAATTTACTTTATGATGCATGTATGGTGGATGCCACAACTTGAGAAATGGTGTGAACTTTCACCGGAGTCCAGCCCCCGCTGCTGTGCTTAGACTATGTAGTGCAACTGCCACAAATTACTAAAATTTGATGACTCATACTTCACAGGCAGCATGTGTTCTTTGTCAATCCAGAGCATCCAAATTGTGGGTCCCACAATGGGTGGAGCACGGACCAAGAATCATGGATTGGATGATCACAACAATCCAGTTGGTGGCAGTGAAGGGGACAGTTGACAATCCAAATTTAACAAGAAAAATGCGATGGCTAAGAGGAGTCATCAGTGTCATTTTCAGGCTATGATCCGACCAGAATAGGGCCCATGATTTGGACAATATAGTCCTGTGCAACTGTGTATGATAGACGAATTGCCCACAACTGATGGATTATAATCAACACACCAGCTCTAGGCCCCGCTGCAAAGGTGGAAATCACGATCACGAACGAAATTCCAAAGAGTATTTCTGATAGTCCTAACTGTGGAAATGTATCTTCAATCAAAGTCACAGCTTCATCACTTAAAAGGGATAAATGTCTTCTTTATCGAGGTTTGTTGTCTGAGTCTATTCAAGTTGAGTAAAAAAACTTGACCAAGTTGAACTGATTTTTTTTTCTTTATCCTATTAGGTTTCATATTTTCATCAATTTATGAAATTATAATAGTTATTAATTAATCAGAGGCTTTAACTTTAAAGTTCAGCTTCGATTGAGTCTTCAAGCCAACTTAACCAGAAGAATTTGGAGTTGAATCGCATCAATTATCTGGGTTTTTTAACCAAGGGAAACAGTCCAATGAACTCCTGGAAGATAAACAGGTGAAAATCGCAACAGTAACTGATTACTTTGAAAGAAAATTTTCAAAGAACATCTACTGAAATAACTCTTTTCTAGGTTGAGATCTTGGTGACATGGGCACTTGTGTTAAAAGAACAATAACAACAGGCATGAGCAAGCACAAAATTTCAAGATTTACAGGATTCTTTTCATGTGGAGCCCATTGTTCCCCACTGTGGATGCGGAAATCTGTTGGATCTTCCAGGTGGAAAGTCCCCAGCCCAATGATCAGTGGACTAATTTCTGTTGAGTGTGTGCCATGTCCGTAATTTATCGCTATTTTGGGCTGTTGATCAGTGTTCGAAATATCAAAATTTTGTTACATATCGCATCCTTGGGATACAGATATGTATCAGTTATCGCACGGGATATATCGTTTGTACTTGGTAATTTATCACACTTTTTGGAAAACAGGGGGAAACATTGGGAAATTGTTGAATTTTTCAATGAAAAAAACGACCTTAATACACATTTTTAAATCATAACATCTCAAAAAAGAAGTGCACATAATATGTTCCTTTGTATAGATTCCTAAGCCATGTGCTATCTGACTAAACTAATGCAACTATATTCCAATTGAATGCATAACATTTAGAGTGTATGTGATGATCATTTCATCAAAGTTCAAACACTCCATAATACTTCAAAATTAGTCTCAATTAACAGCTAGTTGAAGGGAAATTTTGAAAAATAAATAATATTATTATTTTTATAATTATTAATTAAAAATTGATTTTTATTTTACAAAAATTAACAAGGACTAAACAAATCAGTAGATCAGCACTCATACATGCTTGATTTCATATTTAGAGTGCAATTTTGCTAGGAACTTGGGAGAAATTGGGAAATTTTTGAATTTTTCCCAAATCAGACCACCTACATTCAAATTTTGAAATTAAAGCACATGTGATGATCATTTCATCAAATACTCCTAAATACTTCGAAATTAGTCTCATTTGATAGTTGGTTGAAGGAAATTTCAAAAACAAATTAAAAAACCAGTGGATACCGAAATCAAAGCTCCAACTTCATTATTTTTCATGCAAAACATGAAGAACCAATGGATTTGTAACCATTTAATACTCATTTAACATGATTTCAACAAAAGGGGACCGGATCGAACATGTGGGATATATCAGCACTACCTGTGTGTTTCGTATCACACAGGTGAGATACGAAATATATCGTGGGATATATGATATATCGGCTGATATCGTTGATATTGAAAACATTGGGATAAATGTCTTCCTTGCAGGCATGAATGGGATCAAATGTCAGAAAATTGTACATTTACTAATTTGTAGGACCCTATAATACCTCCCAACTTAAACCCATGGAGCAAAGAAAATACCTTTTTGCACAATAGGCATACCCCACAAAGCTTTTACCGTGTCTTCTGTCCAACCTTGGCCATCATGCAAGCATTACACCATCCTGCTATGTGCATCAAAATCACCACCTATGATGGCTTTTGCTTCCGAGGTAAAAGAACTGAAAGAGAAATGATTAAGTTTTTCTTCAGTCTAATAGTCATTATAAAATAGACAACAGAATTCAAGATGATCACCTTCACTTAATCTGGAACATCTTTCGCGAAGAAAAATTCCAGTCGGATCTATATGTTTAATGGATAATAAACTTTGAACCATGCATTTTCCCTACAGGAAATCAGTGTCACGACTTCATTATGGGAAATTCCTGGTAAAATAATTCCACAAATAAAAGAAATATTACAAGCTAGGTGTATATCCCTAAAATGAGGAACTGTGTGGCCCCTGACCCAAGGATACACAGAGCCATGTGCAAGTGGGAACAAGTTCAGCAATCAGAACATTGGTAGAATGGGACCAATCCTGGATGCGTTATGCCACAAATATCCCAGATCCCAAGATCTTAACCCTCCAAGCTTTGGTCCCTTTTTCAGTTCAATGAGGATATTTGCTAGTAACTGGGTATATCTTCAGGGCATGGTCTCAGCCACAGATTGAAGAATTAGAATGGCCCAACTGGGTATATCTTCAGGGCATGGTCCATCCACTGTAGGGTTCATCAGATCACCAGTATGGTAAATAAATGTGGGCCTCAATCATGTGAACAAAGAAGCTGAGGATATTATGCATACCCTTGGGTCAAGTCATATGATTCATTGATAGAAATATATGTCCAGTTGTATTGATAGAATTTAATACATCAATGATCTCTCATATACTTGGCAGATATTATTTGCGAGAAATTTCAGTTTTCACCTGGCCCACAAAGGGATACATTTCTTCTCAGATATGTCATTGTTATCGTCCTCTTCTTCTTCTTCATTGTCTGAACCTGGATATGGAGAAATTACATATGACTCCAGTACCTTGATTCCTTCAATGAACGAGATGCCATCTTCAGTTGCCTTATGTAAATTATCTGATGTGTTGACCACCTACAAAATCAAGTACCAAGAAATGTGAAATAAGAAATATATAGAACAGTCAGACATGGGGCGCCTACGCAACGGCCCCTCTGTCAAGCTCTTTCCATTTTTCTCCCTTCTTTCCCTTTTTTTTAATCCCAACAAGGAGATTATCAGTAACTGCTTAGGATGGAAAAAATAACTTTTTGGATCTGGTGAAATTCTCAAGGTGTTCTAAAAAAATGAGCCCAAATGCCCCACGTGATACAATCATGCGATTGGTGACCACTTGATGATTGGCCTTGCTTCACTTTTGACCTGCATATCTTACAAGTTGGCTCAATCAAGGAATGGTACCAAATCTCATATGAGTTTGATGTTTCACTGTGTGTGCAAAATGCTTCCTTCATCTTCCATGAAGGGATAATGTCAGCATTGCTCTTTCATAAAAGTGCACTCAACAATGGATCATCGGCCACGATACATACACGGTGGGGCCACCCCTTGAATGACTTGAATCTTGCACAGAAATTTCTGCACATGTTGACATCTTTATGCCGCCAGGGTTCATGTAATTCCTAACTATCGGTTAGTATATGCGTGTTAAGTAAAATGTCAAGTTGTACAAAACTATGAAGAAGTGATGCTGCAGGACATTTTCTTGTGATCACTAGTTTTGTAGCTTCTACATCCATAGGATTCTGAAAACCATATAGAGGTATGCAGACTATCAGGAAGCAATGACTAATCATTGTGGCATATTCTAGGAAGCCATGGCCACTGGTTATCCAACACCTGCTCAAAATAACTTCCACAGGACGTAAATGGCAAGATTTGCTGAGCCCACGCACCCTCACATGTGGCAACATGGCACATGCATGGGACGTCCAAACAGTACCTCATGTCGATAACCTGTCACAAATAACAGTCTATTGTGCTCATCAGACATGCACAAATGTATGTTGAATATGCGCCCTTGGGATTTTTTTTTTCACTGCTCCATTGTTTACCTGCTTTTCATGTCTGTGCCTCATTTTTTGTCTTTGTCACCTGCAAGATGGACCGCCTGATGCATGACCGGATGGACCACAAATTTAGAACAGTGGCTGCATGCGTGGAGGTGTGTGTGGGCTTAGTAAAGCATCATAAATAGTTCGTCATCATCTAACCCTTATACCCTTATTGGTGGCTACAGATTCCTGTACATCTCCTTTATTCTTATAAATAGTTACCTTTTTAATCACTTATCACACAGTTACTGCTCAATAATATGCAGGTTAAAATCATCAGTAATCTCTTACCTTTTCAATATGATTAGGCTCGTTAAAAGCCTTACGATCTTCTTGGCTACTGCTTCCTTGTATGGCATTTCCCATCATGGCATTGGCAGGCCTTGCTTCAGATTCCATCCTTACTGTACACCCGGCTCCTTCCCTTCCTTTTTCTCTTTTCTGCTGCTTTCTTGCCTCTTCTGCTAATTCTTTCCTCTTACGCTCCTCATCCTATAGAAGATAAAAAGGTAGTCAAACAAGCCGTAAAAATGCGGGGTGGGGGGGGGATGGGACTCAACATCAATAATTAATTTGTTGATGGAAAAAAGATCTTACAGCAGCTTTTCGACGCTGCTCTTTCTCCTCTTTCTCGGCCCGTACTTTCTCCTCTCGCTCTTTCTGCTGCTTCCGTGCATCTTCGATACACTTCCTTTTCCTTTCTTTCTCCTTCCTTTCTTCTTCTTCCCTCTCCCTCTTCCTTGCTGCCATAACTACTTCTTTTTTCTTCTTTCCCCCTCTTTCTTCTTCAGCTCCAATTGTTTAACAATTTCCTGCTTCTCTCTCTCAAGCTTAGCAGCTTCTTTCCGCATTTTACGCTCATTTTCTTTTCTCTTCAAGACGTTTTGCAGCCTCAGCAGCCTCCAGGGCTTTCACTTTAATGTCTCTCTTCCCTATAGAAGAATGTAAAAAGTTTCAAGCTATCAAGTTACCACCAAGAAGCACAGCTGAATACTCCACATCTGTACACGTGCCTAGCAGCCCAAGCTAATCCATCAGGTCAGGCATAAAAGAAAGTAGTCCAAATATATGTAGATGTTCAAACAAGATCATTTCATGATGAAACCATCGGATCCAACTATAGGGGTAAGATGTGTTTGTCTAACAATTGGTATCAACGTCATAAAATGTTCAGATAACTAAATAATTTGGCTGCTTCAGCACAATTACGATAAAAGGGTGGCTCTTCTAAATTATTAGCAAGATGAGTATCTCTATCAATGTTGTCAAAATTGTTATCATATCGCAAATCATAATAGGAGTTTGAATCGTATCTAATCACAAATCGTATCGTAAATTGTAGGATTTTTTATGATTTTCTTTAAAATATGAAAAATATAAATAAACAGAAAAAATTAAAAACTTAGCAATCATCCTTTTACCTGCAATATGCACCAAGTAATACCATGTCATGATAGTGTTAAAGGATTCGTATCTTTCCTTTTTTTTCTTCTTTCAAGAAATTTTCCTTAAAAACATACAAGGATCCTTTTATAATGTATGTTCATTTTACCTCTCTTAAATGTAGAATCATATTGGAAAAGCAGCATTTGATTATGTAGACCGATCAAAGAAGAAATTTTGATTTCTAACCATCATTCCACAATAAATAAGTCAACATGATTGTAACCATCCATAAAAAATTCTAGATAAGTCATACATCAATTTGGTGTTTCAACCAGTTAAGAAGTAAGCCATCGTAAAAGGGGAAAAAAAAACTCTATAATTAACGTTGAAGAGAATATATATCATTTAATCTCTTCTAAAGAACAAAATAAAATAATTTACCTTTTCTAAACGATTCTTTTTTCTTTTTCTTTTTTTTTGAAAGGTTTTTTTCTAAATGATTTTTAAAGCCCAGACCAATTTAAAAACATAAAATGAAAGTCAAATGAAGCTTAAAATAGAAGAAATCAGTTATAATTTGAATCGTATATTGGGATTTGAATCATAAATCGTAGGATTCATATGAAAAAGGATTCAAATGTGGGATTCAAATCGTTTTGCTTAAGATTCGACTCAAATTGTATATCATAAATCGTAGGATTTTGACAACACTGATCTCCATAAATATATTACACCCATGTGTATGCATATGGTTAAAAATAAAACTTCCTAAATTCTTTTTATGCACCACTAGATTAGCTTTAGTTACTCACACGTGTGCCTAAGATACCCGGATAGGCAGACACTTGTGTCTGCTCAGTGTACTGGTTTCGACATGGCACACTGTTAAAACCAGCATGGATCATCCTAGGATGTACTTCATTTGAATCCTGTTTTATTAGCTTCAGTGTTTTCAAACACCTAAGAATTTTTTATATGATAGTCATACACATAAGAAATCAAATGAATGCTGTAAAGTGCCCTATGGAAATAAGTTATGTAGACATTAATATTCCATTTAAAGTTAGCAAGCCAGAAGCCTGAAACAGTAATAAAACTAAAGTTTATGTCAAAGGTGAAATTGTGGGACTAAAGGCAAATATGAATATAGTATGCCATGAATAGGATAGGTGTAACCGTGTGCTGTCCAAAAATTTGGGAAATGGAGCATTATATCCTCGTTTAACATATCATGTCCATATCTAGGCATCATAGTCACACACCCAAACAAGCAGCAAACTTGAAATCTCATACAACTTGCTTGTATTGGATAATTACAAGCTGAACGAAATATAATGGTTATGAATTATGATTTCTATTTGAATATCCATATGGTATAATATCACTATCAATATGAATGCATTATGGTTCTAAAACATTACTGAATCTCCCAAGAACCCATCCATTGCTCTCACTTCCTACTTGAGATGGTTATGTGATCCGTATAGGAAGCAATGGAAGACTATTTCCCTTCAATGTATTAGAAAATAGAGACGAGAGAGAGAGAGAGAGAGAGAGAGAGACTCAAGAAAGAGTACTGCTCAATGTCAATTTTTCTTGCCTTTTTTAAACTGATTCGCCCAAGTTGTTGTGTATCATTGTGTCCTTTTCATAAAGGTAATTAAAGAACTGCTAACAATATCTTTTAGAAATGGATTTACTGTATCCTTGACACAAAGAAGAAAAGGTAATCTGCCAAATAGAAAAAGAAAAATTTTACCTGTCAAAGCTGCCGCTGTTTGTTGTTTTTGCTGAACAAGTGGGATGAACGATGAAATGTTAGAAACAATGTTCGTAGGCTTGCACCTGTTCTCTGAGAAAGTTTGGCTTCCCTTCTTCTCGCTTGCTTTCCTTGATAATTTTGGTCTACTGAACCTGTTCTGATGATGTTCAGTGGCCTTTCCTGCATCATTTCCAACTAGTGAAGGACTTCGGTTCTCCTTATCCTCATTCTTATATTTTCTACCGCTTTCATATCCATTTTCAAGGTTTGTCCTGCCACCCTTTTGTGCCCCGAGAGAGTTGAGTTCCATGTTCATGGAATCTAGACTCCCCCTGTCAAAAAAATTCCCAGCAGCAGAATCCAATTTCGGTGAGTTGTGATATTTTGAGCTCACAACAGCAAGCGCTTCTCTCTTATTTGGAATATTTTCTTTCCTTGAGTTGCTTCCTTTCTGGAATTGATTCACCACCTCATCTAGATGCATATTTTCTTGATTAATGGAAGTATCTTCATCAATCCGGAAACAAGTAAGTTCTGGATTTCGATTGACATGTTTCTCCGAACTAGTACTCCAGCAAAGTTTCCCAAGAGGCGGGCTATAAGGAGGTCTAGTAGCATCGCACCCATATTGAGCACTAGAAGAGGGCATGCAATCAAAATAAGATCTTCCCAGCAAAGAACCGTCTCTTTCTGTTCCAACGCTGCAATAACCATCAATAAGCTTACCATCTTCACTGCCATTAGGTTGCTTAACATGACGCAAATTGAACAGACGAGCTTTCCTCAAATCTATGTGCTCCAAAAGCCCATTAGGTAAAGATTGGCAGACATCTGGCGTTGTGTGCATTTGATACATTGTTGAAGGATCAGACATTGGGGTAAGCATACAAGTAGATCTGCACAGCTGCTCAAGAGCGCTAACATGTTCTTTTGTTATGCTTGAAAAATATTGATCATAAAAGTTAAATCCTTCACAAACAACTGAGGGTGGTCTATTCTCAGGAGGCACACTAACACTAAACCCCTCAGACTCTGGCATGGTTTTGTCAACACCAAGCAAATCTAGATCTTCAAGATACGAGGACCTTGCTGAAAAGGATGAAGACAAACCAAGCTCTCCAAGGGTGGATTTGATCTCTTCCATGGTTCCTTCAGGAGAATCAGACATGTTTGGCCCTTCCTGTCTTACCATACCACCATTGAACCCCTCAAACTCTGGAATGGTTTTGTCAGCACCAAGTAAATCTAGATCTTCAAAATATGAGCTAACTGAATAAGATGAAGACAAACCATGCTCTCCAAGGGTGGATTTGATCCCTTCCACAGTTGAATCAGACATTTTCAGGCCTTCCCCTCTAAGCCTACCATCAAAACACAGAAAATCTAGAGCATCATTTGAAGTGCGCTGTCTTTTGGCATCGAGAACAGTAGCAGGTTCTGCTGTTTCCCCTGCATCCTTTAAGCAACACAGTGAATCTCCATCTGCTCGACTTCTCACACTAATGTCAAGGGAAGCCTCAACATGGGTCTCTTTAGATGCCATGATTCCACTTTGATCTTTCCCTTTCATCTCAGTATCACCCTATCAAGCACAATTTTAAACCATAAAATCCTGAATCCGAGTTGCTTTAATAGGAGCAGGAAAATATTCGATTCAAAACAGAAGAATGTTTTGGTCATACAATAAAGAGGTTAAATAGCAAAGGCATACTAATAAATATTTGCAATAATCTACCAGAAAATTACTTAAAAACTGTTAGGCATGCTTAGAAAGAAGAAATTCATGTTGAATTTAAATGGCAAGAAGTATAGATTTCTCTTACTTTAGCATTGTTACATACTTAACATTGTACTCACTAATAAGAAGATTGTACTTTTGATTCAACAAAAAATTCACTTATAACCAAATCGGACAGTTTCCTTAGGCCTGTTTAGATGCACTTACTGAAAAGGGGGTTTCAAGCCTGCCTTTTGTGCTGACTCAGCCTTTAGTGCCTATTTTGACAAGCGGAAGATGAGACGGAGGTTTGCAAACTGCGTCTAAAATGCGCAACACCAACTGCTGTTTAGATCGAAACGTTGTATAGTATAGGCCTCAAACAACCCTTCAAAAGGTGCATCCAAACGGGTCCTTAATGTACTTGGACTATTGATAAATTAAAAACGATACCTCGTACAGTCAAAGTTACCTCATTGTCTCGTAATATAGAGAATGGTAATTGCAGCTTCTTCGGAAATGTTCTGGTTTCATTTTTAATATGACGTTTCTTATTCCGATGCTCCTCTGCCCCATGGCTCTCAGTGATTACATTTGATTGTTCAACTTCCACTTCATGAGATATAGGGAAATGCTGACACTCCAGGATAACCTCCGAAGCATCTTCTGAACTTTTTGATTGTTTACTGAGACAGTTCTTATGCCCCTGCAGAAGTGGTATAACTCTTCTTATCCTTGGAGAAGTATTGAATATGTTATCTGATTGCCACTCAGTCTTTCTCCTCTTATGCATAGGCCATGAAGATTGACATGCATTACATGCAGATTTTGCCATTCCTCCGGACTTCCTGACAGCATGAGGTCCATTTGATTTTGAAGAATGAGGTTTCTTACTGTAACTAGTAGAGCTCCTTAGGAAGTACGTAGCTTCTTGCCTCTGAATTTGAGAACCCTTTGGTGTAATTGTCTGCCTGAGAACACTTCTCCTTGCTGCATCTGTTGCAAATGTAGCTTCTTGCATCTGAATTTGAGCACCCCTTGGTGTAATTGTCTGCCTGAGAACACTTCTCCCATTTGCTGCATCTGTTGCAACCAAGGAAACCCTACTGTCTTGAGCTTCCAAAAACATGTCAGGTTTTCTAGAGACAGGAAAAGCAGTACCATCACTTAAATCTGTGCTCGTTGATTTTATCAGACTGTTATTTGCAGCAGCTTTGAATTCACAATCTTCTAGCAATGTCTCAGTAGGTTCAACATGCAGCTCACCAATATATTTGAGATCAGCAACACTTGCTGTTTGTGCTACTCCTGGCAGATTGAAATCCACTGCACTCAGCAGCTGGCTTCTCAATGAGTTTTCTTTACCATCCTCCTGCAATGGAGATAAATCATCGGTAGTTATTTGTGTCTGGTGGTTTGACATTCCATTACTTACTGGGGATGTATCACCTTGAGCAACCCCACAAACATTCTTAATAGAGATAAACATTCTGTTCTTCAATGACGAAGTAGAAAATTTTAAAGGCTTGCAAGTAAATGATGCACGGGAAACATCACGTTCATCTTCCTTTGTCGCTAACAATTCAAGACTTTCCTCTCCTTGCCTTTCATCAATCAAAGTCTTCCCAGCTTCCTTTCTCTGTTCAAAATTTCTCTACTCTGCAAAGCTTCTTTCTCCTGCATGAGCCCATTTGCCTGCGGTACCTCCTTCTCCAGAATCAGCTCATCTGCCTGCAATAGTTCCTTATTCTGCACCAAATCATCCGCAGAAAACAATTCATTTCCTGGAAATCCATTGTCACAGTAACTTCCTTCGATGATTGAGCAGGCAGCAACTCACTAGCTACTTTAGGCAGATTGGAATCCATGAAACTCAGCAGCTGGCTTCTCAATGGGCTTTTTGTTCCATCCACTTGAGAGGGAGATAGATCATTGGTAGCTACTTTGGCCTTGTGGTTTGACATACCATTGCTTACTGGGGATGTATCACCTAGTGCACCCACACAAACCTTTTTACTCAAGATGGACATTCTGTTCTTCGATGATAAAATAGATAAATTTGAATGCTTGCAAGTAAATGAGGAATGGGAAAATCATCTTCAGCTTCCTTGTCTCTGTTCAAATACTCTATCTTCTGCAAAACTTCTTTCTCCACACAAGCTCATCTGCCTGTGGTACTTGCTTCTCCTGCACCTGATCACCTGCCTGCTCATCTGCCTGAAATAGTTCCTTATCCTTCACCAGATCATCTGCAGAAATACCATTCATTTCCTGGAAATCCGTAGTCTCGGTAACTTCGTTTGATGATTGACAAGGCACCAATTTGCTAACAGCTCTCATTTCCAAAGAAGTCTCCTGCTTTTCTTCTTCCAAGGGACAACTAACAGCCAGCATCAAACTGCAGTCTTCTATGTCATCAAAGACAAGCTGCTTCGGCTCAATAAAGGTGTCAGCATCAGTAGGAGGCCTCGAGACAATAAATGCCAAACCAACTTCACTGTTAGCACTCACCATCTTCAACTCAGAACAAACAGAGAGGGCTGCCTCTGGTGCACCTGAAGCAAGCTCAGTCACTACGATTCCAACAGTGCAAGCTTGTGGGTGAATATCATTGACATCATCAGACTGGATAACTTTACTCACTCCATGCTCTGATAGAGCAGCCATGTCAGCACCTGCTTCCTTTTGGGGTTCATCCCCTCCGACTTGGTTTAAATGTCTGCTGGTTTCAATGATTTGTCAGCATAACAAAGTTGCCTAGTGGATCTAGGCTGCGTAATTCTCAAATTATTTTCACTGGTGATTTCTGAGGAACACTTCGGTTTCAATGACTCCATGACAGAAGTAGACTGCAAGCAAGAAGTTCTGGACCTTGTAACTCTACCAGTATATTCATTCGCAATATTTTCCTTGAGGGAACGCCGTTTTGTTTTTTTTAACACTACTTCGGAGCTCTAGAGCCTTCTGCCTTGATCTGGACCGTTGGAATCTCTGCAGTGACTGATCTGGTCGAAAGAAAGTATTAGAAGCTTTTGCATCCATCTGAACTTGAGGAGAAGCTGGAATAGGATTTAGCTGAGGAACATCATTTGGGATATATTTCTGGCCACACTCACTATTATTGAGTGAGCTCTTCGGCAGCAATTGATATGAAGTATCAGCAATTTTAGTATCCATCTCAACTTGAGGAGAAGCAGAAATAGGATTGAGAATCGGAACTTCATTTAGGATATTCTGGCCAAGTACATTTTCAGTGAGTGAGCTCTTCAGAATCGTTGACCTGGGATCTGGTTCGGAATGAATCTCAGAGGTTCTTGCATCCGTCTGAATTTGAGAAGTGGATATAGGAGGTAACTTAGGAACTTCGTTTACAATAGATTTGTGGCCAAGCTCATTGCCACTAAGTGAGCTCTTCGGTACTGCTATTGACCTGTCCACTGCGTCAAAACATTTATTTGAACCACAGGTTTCTGCAGCTGAGCTGTCAGAAAGTCGCCGATCATCTCCCTTAACAGTGTGCTTGCTGTAAATAGTGCAGTTACCAGTAGATAAAGGAACAGGACGTGGCCGCGGTGGTGGGAATAGGAGGCCTGAAATCAGCTCTTCTTTCTTCAACTCTGCCATGAGATTAGTGATTTTGGAGAACATGGATTAGACAATAGCAGGAAATGAGCACCAAGCACACACCAGAATATCTTGATTTTGGGCAAACAATAAAGAAGGGCAAGGCTAAACAATTTTGAATTTCAGTTACCCAATGCATACAAAGGAAAGTTTTGCAACTAAGACACAGGTATTCGACAAGACAACACCAAACCACGGTTCGACTGTCTTTGGTAGTTGTCTTTTTTGTCGAACAATAATGTAATTTTTTAAAAGATGAAAATCAAACAGCAAAAAACAGCTAAAAGAGATCAGAAGATGAGGGATCATTAATCCCAAGAAGGGATACATCAGCCCTCATTTTTTTCCATTTACTATCTACTATTTTTTTGAAACATTGGTGCAGACCCATGGGCCAGATAGGCCCACTGTAGGGCCCAACCCACTTAAGCCCACTATATGGCCACAACGTGGGCCCATAGCCCACCGTAGGCCCAACATGTGCTGTTTTTTTACTAATTATTTACAGATTTGGGGGCCTAAATCAATGATTATAATTTACTATTTTTGAGAGATATGAGGGTTGATTTAAAGATGCAATTAAAATGATTGAAGATATAAGTTGGTTTTAGAAATATGGTTACTTTCCATGTTTGCTTTTTTTAGGCTTTTACCATATTAAGGAATATTAATTGGTTTGTAATAAATTGTGATTGATTTTCTTAGTTGGAGGGATTTCAATCAAAGATTCATTTAAGATATAAAGGGAGTGGTAGTGTAGGAGTTAGTCATTCAAATATTTTTAAGTGTGGTTTTTCTTTAAGTTTTGTAAAAGAAGAGGTTGATATCAATAAAATTTCTCTCCTCTCTAGTCCATTCTTATGACTTTTTTTTTTCTTTGCAACTTAGGCATCGAGATCTCATTGACTCAATAACCGGATTACACCATTTTGGTATCAGAGAAAAGTTGTCTTTAAGGATGTTTCGACTCTACATCATCCTCTATTGGCTTCGAATGGGGTGATACCGAAAGAGTTTGTGCAAGTAACTCAATTGATCCGCACACTCACAGAGTGAGTAGATCAACTCATGCATGCAACAAGCAACCTCACTAATAAAGTGCAAGAACTCCAGTGTGGAGGGAATCCGAAGACCGAAGTTAGATCAATCAAGGTATTCAAAATCGGTCACATAACGGCCATAATGGCCATTACGTAACGGTACCGGTCATAACCGTTACGCATTACGAGGTCGAAACGGCCGTAACGGCTATTACAGAAAAAACAGGTCGTAAAGGCTCTGTAATGGTCCCATAACAATCCTATAACAGTTTATTTCAAAAAATAAAAAGGGTCGTAACGACCGATACATGGGTCGTAACGGCTGTTACGATCATAACGGTAACAATGGTGGCCGTTATGGCCACTGTTACCGTTTTGCAACACCTTGCTACTAACACTCGATGGGGACAATACAAGCAATAGTTGATGAAATGCAAAAACAAGCCAATTCTAAATGCACATGGATCACAGGCGACGAATTGAAAAATATATATACATACATACATACATACATACATACATACATACATACATACATACATATATATATATATATATATATATATATATATATATATATATTATATGGATTCGGACTTCTACTATTGTATGAAGCATCTAACTCGTCGGAGTTAAGTTCTTTCTAACCTAGGGGGAATGATGTAAGCCCATGGCCCAATTAGGCCCATACAAACCCATGGTAGGGCCCAACCCACTTGGGCCCATATAGACCCACTATATGGACCAACAAGATGTGGGCCCATAGCCCACCATAGGCCCAACATGTGTTGATTATTACAAATTTAGGGGCCTAAATTAAATATTATAATTTACTATTTTTGGAGATATGGGGAGCTCATTTAAAGATGTGATGAGGGTGTAATGGATATGATTAAAGATATGGGCTTATTTTAGAAATATAGTTACTTTCCATGTTTTTTTTTAGGTTTTCACTATATATTTAAGGAAATTTAGATGGTTTGTAAAAAATTGTAATTGATTCTCTTAGTTGGGGGGGATTTCAATCAAATATTCATTTAGGATTTATAAAAGGGGTGGTAGTAGTTTAGGAGTTAGTCATTTGAATATCAATAAAAGTTCTCTCCCTCTCTACGTCATTGTTCTTGTGAGTATTTTTTTTATTTCTTTACAATTTAGGTGACGAGATCTCATTGACTCGATAAGTGAGTTACACCAAACTTCTCATATTTATGTGGATATAATTTTATGAGAACTAACATCACAAGCACCTCCATAAGGACACATGGCACACTTGAACAAAAACCAAACCTCATTTTGCAGGGGCCAAAATGGATGTAAGAAACATGGCACAAAAAATCACAATGTGTTCTTCCAATTAAGGGTCTGTTTGATTTGCTAATAAGTGTTTTTGTGTGTGTGTGTGTGCGCGCGCGCATGAGAGAGATTTTGATTTTGAAAATCACTTTTTTACACTTTATGTGTTTGGTTAGCCACTTGATCAATCAATTTACAAAAATAATTTTCCAAATCTACACTTTTTCCACAACACCTAGCCTCTCATTCCTGCAATTGTTTCCACTTCTACAAACTTTGTAGAAAAGCACTCATAAAATTGAAGATCCCTCTCTCTCTTGGTGGAAGGTGTTTTAATTGCACACAAGTGTAGAGGCATACACCAGCACACGAGTGTAGAGGCATACACTTGCACACATGTGCCATCATGGCACATAGACCCTAGATCAAATCCATCCACTAGTTGGTCTTACCATGTTTTACCTAAAATTAACTTGGTCCAATCAGAAGGTGGGTCCCGATATTGGAAACAAGTGGATGGGTTAGACAAATTCAACCAAGTGTTTTAGAGCTATGTATTTGTTTTGCAAACTGTGGCCCACCTAACGAGCGGTCAACCTAATTCTTAGGCTAGGGAATCAATATAGCGGTACCTTTCTAATGGATGGATTACATCTCGAGCCTACATGTCATGATCGCAAAAGCGTGACGTGTGCGTGAGTTGTATTGCACACACGCATGGGCTTGGCAAATCTCATTAGTAAAGAAGTTGGACAAACGCGACTTTCTTATAACCCCATTGCAACACTGTGGGGCCCACCACGATGAGAGTGCAACACCCACTTCGTTCATCTGTTTCACCATATCATGTTAAGTTATGACTCCAAAATGAGATCAATCTACAGTATTGAAAAACCATAAAGGCCTTTAAGTAAATGAAACGGTCACCCCCGTTACGCGATATGAGGGTGATTCAGTCTGTTATGAAAAAATGGGTAGTATTGGCTTATACGGGTCGATACGTAGTTATAGGCCAATTCGACCATAAAGGCCCCATTTTGAAAAAAAAAATTTCAAATTTTCTCTTGTTTTTCCACTTCTTTATTCATTTCAATCTTGAAGGAAGCTTAGAAACTAAGTTTGAATTAGATGTAAGATTATTTCAGAGATCAAAACACAAAATGATGAGTGTGATTTGATGAATTGAAACAGAGTGGACCATGTTGGGAAATATTGGAAGGGTAATAAATTATCATTTTTTTTCTTTTTCATTTTTCCATCTTCGTTTGTTGTACTTATATGTAATGGGTCCCAATCCACCATATTACGCTTGACTTGTGTTTGGAAATTAAATATAGTGATTACATAACGGTCTATAATTGTGTCATCAACTCATCGTTACTCATATATAAAGTTGTAATCTTAATTATATATTGATATTAAACATTTAGAAGCCTAAAGATGAGTTTTTTTAATGTTTTAGAGTTAGTCTCAGGTTAATAGTATTAGGCAGCCCAAGACAACATTCTCACTAAAAATGGCCCCTTACACCACCAAATATTTGTTCACTAAAAAAAGGCCCCTTACCCCATCAAATATTTGTGTTCAAAACCATAAAATAAAAAATAAAATAAAATAAAACTTATTTGGGATCCTCACGTTTTCCTCATTTTTTCCATTTTTCTTTTACATGTTTTCCTTTAAAAAAAAAAAAAAAAAAAAAAAAAAAAAAAAAAAAAAAAAAAAAAAAAAATTGAACCTTACAAGGCCATAATGGCCGTAATGGGGATCGTAAAGGCCATTACAGCCGGTATCGTAATGGTCATATGGCCAGTTATTACTATTACTGAATACCTTGGGTACATTCAAGATTTGAGTGGGCCATGCTGTAGGAAACAGTGGAGATTCAATGATCAGTATTGAAACCTTCGTGGGGAAATTACTTTTCTTATGCATGTTTACCAAACGTGAATTTCTTTTCAGATAAGCAATTCTCAAGAAACAATTCCCGAAATTGTTTCTTGAGAATCAATTCTACAGTTGCTAGAAGCAACACCAAACAGGCCCTTAACACTTTGGATTGTTCGATCAGTAGGCCCATTTTCTATTGGACCCCTGGATGAACAACCCGGATATTGTCCATGTACACCATGTATGGTGCAGAAAAAAAATTGTGTTTCTGTGAAGTAAAGATCACCTGAAACCCGTTGTATAATAAGCAAGCATGCACCGTTCTTTTCTATCAACAAACATGTATGGGGCATCCTAACAGAGAAAAATATGGAGTCACCATGAACATCATCTGACATGAAAGTCAGGCAGATCACATTGTCGAAATCAAGTAGGTGCAATCTAAGTCATGAGTGGATTGCCCTAATATTTGCGCCAGGTGATCTTTATTAACTGTGAGGGCATGTCCTACACATGACGGGAAAGAAGGTGTTGGATGCAATGGCTGATTGATTTTAGAATGGAGAGAGAGAGAGAGAGAGAGAGAGAGAGAGAGAGAGATTGTTTCAGGGTTTAGATAAATTGAGCGTGTTCTATGGCTTTGGTAGTTTTTAATTTGGGATTGAATGTTTAAGATAGTTTTCTACTTTCTTATATGTTACTTTAGTGAGATTTAATTTCTAAGTATGTTAGTTTCCTCCATGGTTAAGGTTGATGGATTTTAGTAATTTCAATAGTTAGGAAGTTCGGGTTATATGGACTTCCCTATTTTTAGAGTTTTGAATGTTTGGCTCCATTATAATGAGCCTTTTTAATATTTGAAAAAAAAAAAAAAAAAAAAAAACACTTCTGATATCTTGGGTCAATATTAAATAGGAAAAGAGAGAATCAAATGAATGTTGCTTATAGAATTAAAGTTGGGTAGATGAAGTGCAGGTGTGCCAATGGAGTTTTATGTAATAACCGCATACCAATCATATTAAAGGGGAGATTTCATAGGATAACTATAAGAACAGCCATGCTTTACGGGACATGATGTAGGGTAGTCAAGAAATAATACATTTGTATATTGAATCTAGTTGAAATGAGGATGTTGTGATGGATGTGTCTCAAGACAAGGATGGACGGACCTAGAAATGAACACATTCAAGGAAAGTTAGGAGTAGCCTCAATAGATAGTAAGATGAGGGAAAGTAAGCTTAGATTGTTTGGTCATGTTTATTGGAGGCCAAGAATGGTTATGAGTGAGTTGGTTCAAGTTGAAGGCTATAAAAGGACAAGGGGAAGGTCCACAACAACATGGGTGAAGGTAGTAAGAAGCGATTTGATGACTTAAGGTTTAACCAAGGATATGGTCTTTGATAGATTGGAAATGCAGAGCAGGATTTGTGTAGCAAACCCCAATTAGTTGGAATAAGGTTGGATGACAATGACAGCGATGATAACATTTGAAAGTTAAAAAAAATAAAACACTTGACACCATCTGGCCATTCATCAGATGAGTCCACCATATACATCCCATGGCCAGAAAATAGCCAACTGATCATCAGGTGGCCCACGTGTACAAAAAGAAATGATGATACAAAAGGACAGACCATTGTCCACATTGCACCCACATCTCCTTACCTGATTACTGGGCCACAGCAGAACATACCTTGCACACATATACCATATCAGCACATATCAAAACCGAGTATTCTAAGTAGGGGGCCACATTGAAATGTATGACAGAAGTGACAAATGTAAGCAGCCATGAGTGGAAAATAGGTTTTGCCGCTAACTATTGTTCAAAAGAGGACACACCACAGGGACAAGTTCGATTCCCCTAACCATGCTTTACCCGATGCACGTGGTTTGCAGGTGATTGCGTGCATCCGCAGGGACACCATGTCGTCATCAAAAAAAAAAAAAAAAAAAAGAGGAAACGCCCATCCACAGTGGACCCACCAAATGAACGATCCAGACTGTCAAGAAGATGCATATGGGACCCAGCATTGTATCCCCACATCACAAAGAAGTGATCCATTCTGCGAATTCCCCTGAAAACAGCTAAAACAGTTTGCTTTCCCACCAAATTTCAAGCAAGAAAAGGAAGGCAATAAACAGGGGAAGGGGGGAAGGGGAATGAAGCCACTATTTACAATTTTAAACTCACCCTCTCCACTTTTAGTAATAAAATAGTAAAACATTGCACTGTTTATAATCGAGGCGGAAAAGAAAGGGCGTTTCGATCAATCGAGTGGATGCAAATATCAATTTGCAGTAGAAAACCTCCAAAAAAAAAAAAAAAAAACTACGAGATTTTAACAAAATGTAGCAATCTTTTAACCAAATTGCAGGCAGAAAAGGCAAGAAAACGAATGGAAGAGGGAAAAAGAAAACCCTAGAATGGCGATCGATAAAGAGAGAGAGTGTACCTCCGGGATCGGCTTTTTGGGCATCGGATCCAAGGGTGGTGGAGTTCCAAAGCCAGGAAGGAGGGTGGATGCCGTTGATTAGGAGATGAGACGCGAGGGACTGGTCGTAGGCTTGTCGGTGGGGTTTGAGCTGATGATCGACGATCCAGGTCCTCCGATCAAAGATCTGCATGAACAGGTTCTCAAGGGTCGACATTTCATCGAGAGAGAGAGAGAGAGAGAGGAGGGATTTTTGAAAGTTTGAAACCGCAGGGTTGGGGCGGAAATGAATTGCAGTTATTTGGTACTCCGGCAGAGTATGATAGTTCATACACATCTACTCAAAGATTGGACACGTGGCGTATATTTTGTTAATAAATCATAAAATCGTAGAATCCCTCGTAGATAGTTTAATAAAACCAATTTAAACTTTATTGGATCACAATATCCTCCGATCGGTATGTATTGTTTCGTTGAATTTGGACGGTTGAATATATGTCATTCAGATGGCCCATTAAATGTCCACCAATCGGCTAGTTAGGATACTTTTCAAGCGTAAACTTTGGATCGTGGAACATTTAAAGTGGGACCCATACAATGGACGGGCTAATTTGGCTTATGTCCACGACACACGTGTGATGGTTTTTTTTACTACACACGTGTGATGTTTTTCAAGTACTCACCTTGTAGGAGTATGAGAATCTAACTTTATATCGACAATGGAGTGAATCGTTTTCCAGCTATAGCAGGAAACGGATTGGCTACTCCGCCTGCCAGATGGTCGGTGCTCTGTCGGCCCACCGTTTCATCCATTCCGTTCATCCATTTTTACAGATCATTTTAGGGCTTTAATACAACAATGAGAAGGATATATATCTCAGATGGACCACACCACAGGAAAACAATAGTGATTGGATATCCACCATTAAAATCCTCCTAAGGCCCACTGTACTTTTTATTTCTGTTGATTAGGAAATACAGACCCAGATGAAGGCAAAAAACAAAGATCAGCTCGATCCAAAACTTTCAAGGCCCCCAAAAACTTTTTAATGGTCTACGTTCATTTAACATTGTTTCTGTAATGTGGTCCACTTGAGATTGGGATTTGGGATATAACTCATTTTTGGTCTAATACCATAAAATGATCTAGAAAAATAGATGGACGGCATGGATGAAACACAGACATCATGGCGGGGGGACACGGTGATGTATGTGTTTTATCCAAGTTGTTCATTCATTTTTTAAGATCATTTTAGCAAATTAATGTTGTTACAAGGCAGAAGTGGATCATACCACAGGAAGGAGCAATGATAATGATGTTCACCGTTGAAATTTTCTAGAGCCCACTATGATGTTTATTTACCATCCAACCTGTTTATAAGGTCGCATGAACCGAACGCATCTGACGAGATATGTGTGAGGGCCACGTAATGTATCTATTTATCCGAGCCACGACTCAATTTAGGACCTAATGAGCCGATCTGAGTTACTGAGCCTTTTAACCATGGGTCCAGCGGCCCAAACCACAATGGACCACCTTTGGTTTGCTTTTTTAGGCATGTAAGGCAAGCTTCGGCCCATTTTCGGGCCCCAAAAAATAATAAGGTGGGCCATTGTCTGAATTTAACAACATTTTCTATTAAATGTCCTACTTGAACTTACGAGTCCAGGCTGCTTAAATTTGTGACAGGCGAACGCAAGGGCCATGCCTAAGTTTGAATGGGCCACGTAGAGCTAATTACGGCTCAGCTCAATCATTAATCTGTTGATCGCCTTACTTGTATGGGTAGAGCATGGACCGCTGAAAGCTCTATAGGCCCCACCATGATGTATTTATTTTATCCACGCCATCTATCTATTTTGCCAGCTCATTTTAAAAATGGGCCAAAAAATGAAGTGGATCCAAATATCAGGCGGACCATACCATGGGAAACAGTGGAAGTTGAATGCTTACTGTTGAAAACTTCTTAGAGGAAACAGTGGAAGTTGAATGCTTGCTGTTGAAAACTTCTTAGAAGCCACAAAAGTTTTAGATCAATCTGATATTTGTGGTTTTCCTTCATTTGTCTGTGTGACCTTATCAATAGGTTAGATGGCAAATAAACATTACTATTTTCCTATGGTGTGGTCCACTTGAGACTTAAATCTGCCTTATTTTTTAGGCCCACGCCTTGAAAATTGAAATGAACTGGAAAAATAGATAGAGAGCATAGATAAAACGCATACATCATGGTAGGGCCATACAGCTTTGACACCAGCTATCTGCCTGGTGTTAGGGTCACAAAAACCTTTGTTACGTGTGCTCCCTAATATACATGATTGATGTAGGCTAAACCATGTAGAGGAGAAGATAGGGAGCAGGTTACTTGCATGGATGAACAAAAATTATACAAATGCCTTCCAGCGATTTGTTTGGTTAACTTACTCATGTTGACAGGAACCATTCTTGAAAAAAGAGTTGATTGTGTAGTAACCTTTGTGGGCCACCATGGTGTGCATGTTTCATCCACACCTTCCATTCATTGGTTCAATTCATTTTAGGATGATCCAAAGCTCACGTGGGTCACACCACAGAAAACAGCGGGAATTGAACTCCTATCATTGAAAACTTCTTAGACACTACGGAAGTTTTAAATACTACCTCAGTTTTTGGTTCATTCCCAAGAATGATCTGACAAAATGAATGGACAGCATAGATGAAGCACATACATCATGGTCTGGCACAATCAACTCTCTTTCCCTGTCAACATCAGTAAATATCAAAGTAAACCATCATTACTTATTTTCTACTAATTTACATTCACTTTTCTATTAAAATACCTTCCGCATAACTAATTATATGTGAGCAGGAAAAGTTCCAAAAGCTGATTTAGTTTTACATAGTTTAGCTTAGGTATTAGAGATCATAGTTTATTGTTGGTTGGTTGTCAGGATTATTTTAAATTCCAAAAGCAGATCTCTAATAATAATTACAGTGAGCTAAATGAGAGGAATTCATTTTTAGTTGGCACTTAAAAAGGTGCATTGTCGCGTGAGCATGACCTTCACTGAGAAATTAGGCTCATCGGTGCGTCTATAGCCTTAGTGGGCATCGAAGGATCTATTGCATTTGCCCGACAAAAATGAATTGAAATTGTTGATATCCAAATATTTGCTTGGGTTTTGGTTGAGAAAAAGGAATTTGTGCCATTCTCTTGTAAGAGAGTTAAGAAATTTTGTCTCAAAAAAGAAATGAGACAATGTTATCAATGTTATTCCATATTTTTGAACGTTCCTGGAAATCATGAACAGAAACATGCCATTGTAGGACTTCCCGTCAAGTGGCTGAGATATTCGAAATCCAATTGCAGTACACGGTCTAGCACGGAGAGGAACATGGCCAAGAATTCATATGCGGCATGCGGTTGAGAGGAGAGAGAAATGCAGTTGAGTAGTTCAAGATACAGAAGGAGAAGATGACCGAGAAACACAGAACTTGGCTGATAGAAGAAAAACAGTTATAAAAAAAAATAAAAAAATAAAAACATAACAAGAGAAGAATCAGAGAGAGGCTCTTTGACTACTGTAATTGTTGGAGTAACGAAAGAAGCAAATGCAAGAATAAGTTGCATAGCAAAACTCTATAAATAGCATGCGTAATCCATGAAGCAAAATAATTTTTTTATTTTTTAAAAAAAAAACAACAACAACAGCAACACAAACCCAATGCAATCCAACAATTAAATTAAATATATCTTTTATCTCAGCTATTCCAAGAGCAGTGATAATCAAGTAGCGGTAATTCCTAGCTATAGTGTTTAGTTGTAATCCAAATCTACATTAGTATGTTGGGTTTATCCTTTATCTAATATTACGCAGTTTTTTTCAAGAAATACATTCTTGCAGTAGCTCCTAGTGGCCGATTGTGAGTTTTTCCTTTTGTTTGATTTGCATTGGTATATTGAAAGTTCTTTCTTGTGGAAGGGAAAGCGCAACCCATCTTCAGAGGAATAACCTCACCCTCTAACTATTGTCATATCATTATAAAATTCTGTAAGTGGCTAAGTAAGCGATTGATCTTCTTAGATTCTAGTCATATACGTTCATATTGTACATATCTGTTTATTTCAGCGTTTGGGGTTGAAGTTGATCGATTTAGATTGAGCCGTTATATCAATTTAGCACGCTTGCACACATTACACGTGACAGGAAACAAATCAAGCGCAAACAATTTTAGCACGCCCGATGGGACCAATAACATGAGTTAATATGAAAGTCGGGAGAAAGCAAGATATTCGATAGATCTTCTAGAGATAATGATGGCTAAGCTACGTGATAGGCAAATGGCGAATTAGCATATGGCAGGGTAGTTATAAACTCAAGTCGAGCAATCACAAATTCAAGCCGAAACCTTCAACAAATGAATGGCCAACCAGGCCGGAAACTTGAATCGGATGTTTTTTAAAAGAACACCTACTGCGTCGCAGCAAAACGTGCCTAAGCCAACTGTTAATATTAGTTCTATCGGAAATCTGGCACCAATACCGCCAGCGCCGCAGTTACCTCTTCCACAACGGAATATTCATCCAGCTCCAATCTAGGAGATATGGAATGAGAGGTCAGGAACGTCGTTCCTGAAGAAAGAAACCACGATATACTTAAGGGCATCCCTTCCCTGAGAATCCACCATATCATTAAAACAAAACCAGGTAGACCCTAAGCCACTTCCAATGGTCGAATCTAGCTGTTTGAATCATAACTAGGGGTGTACATGAAGTCGAACCAAGTTGAGCTGGCCTCAGCTCAACTCGGCTCGAACACTGGTTGACCTCAGCTCGGCTCGGTCCTCGAGCCTGACTGGCCGGCTCGGCAGCTCGAGCCAAGTTTGAGCCGAGTTCGTCATTGAGGCATTTCCACAAACACCTAAACTGCAACTTCACAATCCCACTGTTTGTAAAACAGAGGCAATGGTTTTACAGGTGTTTTATCAAACACCTTCTAAGTAACATAAAAACAAACAAACAAACAAAAAGAGAGAGAGAGAGAGAGAGAGAGAGAGAAGGTATTTGTTTAATGCACATACCTCGCTTGCCACTGGCCAAACCTTCCTTGCCACTAGCCAAACCTTCCTTGCCACCAGCCACATTTGGTTGAGTCATTTTATCAAACAGTTGGTGAGCAACATCAATGGCAAAGTAACCAAGTCACCAAATTGGTTCGATACGAGTTCGATTCGAGCTGAATTCGATCCAAGTCGAGTTGGGGCCTGCTCGAACTCATTTTCGAGCTCAAAAAATCAGCTCGACTCAGCTCGAACTTAGCTTCGAACCGAGTCAAATCGAGCTTTTTCAAGTCGAGTCGAGTGAGCTAACCGAGCTAGCTCGGTTCGTGTACACCCCTAATCATAACCAAATTATTCAAATAGCCCAAGAAGTAGCAGGCCAATTTCTTAGTTGTACTACTACCTTGGTCAACCATAAGCTCTAATCGGAATGGATTGACCAACAGTCTCCATTGTCGCGGTTGACTTTGCCGTTTTTCAATCAAGACGGCTGAGTTCGACCAAGATCACCGAATTTATTGTTTTTCGACCAAGATGGCCACATTTGATGTTTTTGTATCGGTCAAGCCAAATCAATGGGGAATCGATATGTGGAAAGACAGACGGTAGCATTAATTACATTGGACGACGCATCAATGCTTTCACCTTTTATCCAAATGGGAAGCGACATGGAGGGCAATGTTATACCTTATTTTTGTCCATTTCTAGAAATCAAGAACAAAAATGTGTCATTGCAGGAAGCGCAGTGAAGCGATCGAGATATATGGAATCCATGTGTGGCACGTGGTCGAGCAAGGAGAGGAACACAACCAAGAATCCAGATGTGACACGTAATTGAAAGGAGAGAGAAACATGGTCAAGCAATCCAAGATACGAAAGGCGGTCAAGAAATACAGAACTTGGCCGACGTAAGAGGAATAGTCACAAAAGGAAACCATAACAAGAGAAGAATCTAAAGAGAGATTCTTCGATTATTATAATTATTGGAGTAATGAAAGAAACATATGAAAGAATAAGTTACGTAGCATAACTATATAAATAGTAAAAGATATCCATGAAAAAAAAAAAAAAAACAACCTAATACAATCCAACAATCAAATCAAATCGATCTATCTTTTATCTTGATTATCCTAGGAGTGGTGATAATCAAGTAACAGTAATTCTTAGCTATAATCTTTAGTTGTAATCCAAATCTACACTCATACATTGGATTTGTCATTTACCTAATATCACACAGTTTTTTTAAGAGACACATTCTTGCAATCGCTCTTAACGGACAATTGTGAGCTTTTTTTTTTGTTTGATTTGCATTGGTATACCGAAAGTCATTTCTTGTGAAAGGCAAAACACAACTCATCTTCAGAAGAATAACCCCACCCTCCGACTATCGCTTGATCATTATAAAATTCTACAAGTGGCTGAGTAAGATATTCTCAAATTCTGATCATATACATTCATATTGGACATATCTACTTATTTCGGCGCTTGGGGTCGAAGTTGATCGGTTTGGATTGAGGTGTATCAATTCTGGCATGCCCGCACACATTACACATAACTAGAAACAAACCGCTAACAATCAATTTTCAAGTGGAACCTTCCTTGCTGATTCTTCCCCACCTTATAGAGTGGCTTTTGTTAGCTCACACATTGGTTTGATAAGCTTTATCCGTTAAAGAATTCCAAGAAAAAATTCTATTTATTTTTGCCATAAGGGTTCATACGTACGGGAAATGGCATCACAACTAGGGGTGTTGTACCATCTTTTGCGTCAATGTGCTACTCGTGTAGGACGCCAGTACCATGAAAAGGCAGACCCTACTATGAAAACTACCTTGGGCACAAAAGGCAAGCTGGTATGTAGTATGCTCATCATGTGGGCCACATCTTTGGAATTGATAGATAATTAGCTTGACTAAACGCGTTGCAGAAAAACACCCCTAACATATTTGATGCAAGCAAAGCAAAAGCATAAGCGGAAACAGGCAAACCAAAACCCAAAATCCAAAGAAGAGAAAAATAAGAAACAACTAGGAACAAAGAGAAACGTATGAACTCAAACTCTTTTGTTTGTCAAACATACTTGTTTTAGTACATTCTCATATATTTCTGATAAATTTTACTAGATCCCAATGCTTTTTTGCTATCCATTTGTTCGATATTAATGCATATTTGACATAAAAAAGATCAGAGATGCGTTTACAACAAAGACATGCTATGTATGAGATAATCACGTTAGTTAATTTTTTTTTATTAAAAGAAAAAACTATTTCTACTTTTTTTTAAAGGTAACAAAAGTATATTATAAACATGTGCCAAAAAACAAAGGACCATACAAAAGAGAAGGCCAGAACTATCCTGACTATTTACAGAAAAAAGAATAATTAATTCATCATTCCTCTCCAAAACCCGGAGCCTATTCAATAATTAGACTTCTACTTTCAACACAACCCAACCTAACAAGTGGCTAAAATTTCTAAAGCACCTTCCACTTCTTTCTTCCCAAATAGCCCAGAGCCCCCCAATAAGCATAAACGCTGTGAGATTTACCACTCCTTTTTTACAATCACCACATACCAAAACAAAAAAGAATAGATCAATAAAATCTGGATAGGTCAAGAAACTTGGAACAAGGATAGGATACTATTCCAAAAAAAGGATGTCTCCGCTACTCACGGAGAAGCTCCATAACACCAAATAAACTTGGTAGCAACCACACCATTCATGCACTCTCTAAGATCGTGGCCTAAGAGCAAGCAATAGAAGGATCGGACTGAGAATCATCCAGACTTATCTATATGCCAGCACATCTTATCCTTTTCACTAAGAGATGGATAGCAAAATTTAAAATAATCCAATAGTGATGTCAATTTCCCCACCTCTTCCTCAGACAAGAAACGCCAGCAATGAGGAGTCTACATTATACAATCAAGCACTGCTCTACCGACACCTCTCAGTCCATCAATGAGCTTGCAAGATCTTGAGACGAGTTACCGAGTTCTAGAATTATAGAGACCATTTACAAAATAACCATCTGTGTATGCACTCTCTACATTTTCTAATTATGATTGATGTTGCGGTTTTTCAGGGATGACATGAAAATCCAACTCACAAGGCAAGTCATATCATGACAGGACTCACTTGAACCCGTGGTTTACAAAACTCATAACTGGCTTTTCCTTTCTTTTCTTTTCTTTTTTCAAGGCAAACCAAATTAAACATTATTGTTTGAAAAAAAAAAAAATCATTTTATTTTAAAAAATGAAGGCAGCTCTAAAAACAGATATTGGTGATTGTTATACAGATTGTTATACACGAATATAATTGAGTAAGGTGAATATTTTTAGTGGAGACGATATTTTATACAAGGATTACTTGACAATAGAGGATTTGAGAGATGCAAAGAACGATATTAGCCAAAAATTGCTTAACCATGTACATTATCACTCATGCATGCGGCCATGTGCATATCTATTCATTTTTTTCTGAAGTTTTGTATTTTAATCTAATTTATATACAATACATCCAGACATGTGGGTGCATATATACCTGTTTTCTCCCTCCATTTCTTTCGAGTTGAAACCATATTAAATCCAGACTTTTCATTCTCCAACTTTTTGGCAGTTTCATTTCTTTCACAGAATTTTTTGCAATCATTTTAATGGTCTAAACCAAATCAGACGACCATATTTTTGTGGTAAAGCATTTTGCTAACTATACTTTAACCCTTGCTCATATAGCCGCAATAAAAAGCTTTTCTTTTTTCTTTTTTATTTTAATTGTCTTGTGGGAAACACCTTTGATGGAGAACTTAGATGTTAGTTTGCAAAAATTACCAGTTACAAGATAACCACACACACCACGTACGCATATGCATCTATGCTCACCGGTCATTTTCTTTTCATAGATACATTCAACCCAAAAACAGTAATGCATCAACCATAGAACTCCTCAAACCAACCGTATCATTGCAGTATCTCACCATTTCCGGTACATAGTTTTTCTTTCCTGCATAGAAACGGGCAATAACATAAGCAAATACAAAGGAAAAGAGAGAAAATATACAGTTGATACTGGAAAAAATATATTTGATCATAGAACTCACGCAACGGCTCCAATTAGTAAAATTGCTATCAGTCATCTGAAGGTTCCTCTTCAATACATTTCCTTTTCTTCTCACCATCTTCTTCTTCATTGTCTTCTCCAGCTTCTTCACCTCCACCTCTCTTTCTTTGAGGAATCACTTGAAAGAATGAGGTCTTCCAGTCCCTTGTTTCCACGAATTTGAGCAGAATCTCAATCACTTGGTTCACAGTAAGAACCTACGTCACCAGAACATGGCAAGAGATATTACAGAAAATAGAGGACATCAAGCAATGGATGCATCCAGCTTACAGACATGGGTGGGTTTTTCTTATTCTTGTTTGGTTTATCCAAACCCAAAAAATATAAACACCAAAAAGAGGGCCCCAAGGCAAAGAGTTCACACAGCAGCCAGAGAGTAACATAACCACAATCACCCAAAAAATATCAACATCAAGCAGGTCAGCCAGGAAGTCCAGAGCACGGATCCACAACCCATGAGGAGAAGAGGGCCCACACAAACCCTGTCTGCAACCAAATTCTTGTCCCTGCTAACATGGGGCATCAATGGCTCCTGGACCATGGTTAGCAAAATGCCATTAAACCAAAAAAGGTCGAGGAAATTTTAGCATTTATTTCAGCTTCGATCATTAAAAAAGGGTCAAAATTCGTCAAAGAAAGAACGGAAACACCAAAAAAAAACTGGAGAATGAAAAGTTCGGGTTTAATATAGTTTCAACAAAGAAGAGCGAGCGAGAGTAACAGCTATATGTGCACATAGGTGTGGATATATTGTATATGAACAAGATACACAACTTCCACTAAAATGGATAGAAGTCTATATGCATGAGTAATAATGTACATGTGTAATAAAATGGAGGGTTAAAATTATTCTTTGCCTCTCTCAAACCCTTCATTTTCAAGCAATCCCTGTATAAATCATCCTTCTCTGCTGAAAATTTTCTCTTCTACCCACTTCTGCCAATGGATTGCAACCACCAATCTCTGTTTTCTAAATTGCCCCCAAAAGATTTTATTTTTTTTAATCAATCACATTGTTTTAAAAGAAATGTGTATAATTAGGTTTGCTATTTAAAAAATTGTTTTTTTTTCGCCTATCTTCTGAAAGATGTGGAGTATTAAATGTTTAAAAAATTATACGAGTTTTTCAATAATACAAAGTTTAAATTCAAGTTCGGCTAACAATGTTTTGGACTTTGTTACTTCAACATGCAAAAACCATTTGTCATTAGACACGTGGAGAGAGGTGAAGCAGTTGTAAAAAGAAAAAGGAAAAAAAAAAAAAAATTCTTTTGATGAGCTCTCTCTTTCAATTGTTCACCACCATCTAAAAATGACAGCAACTCTCAAGGTGTATTCCAAAACGGTCACATAACAGCCATTGTGTAACCACAACGGTGGTAACCGTTACACATTATGGGGTCGTAATGGCCGTTACGGTAAAAAAAATGACCCCTAAGGGTCCATTATGGGGCCGAAATAGTTTTTTTTTTTTTTTTTTTAATGAACCGTATAGACCATTACAACCCTGTATCGTAACGGTAACAGGGGAGGCCGTTATGGCCATGATTACCGTTATGAAATACCTTGGTGACTCTTCCATCGTACACACGGCATACTTGTATGGCAATCCAAACCACATAAATTGCTGACCCAACTTTGGATGGAGCACAACCTGAAAATTGCACTGAGGATATGATGTTTGCCATCTGATTGTGCTCTTGGAATTTGGACCACTTCCTGTTTTACTTCTAACAATCCATTTGATCACCAATCACCATCAATTGGATGGTTAATATTGCTTGATTGATGTGATTTTAGAGATACACTCCAACAATGTGACCCACAGTTTTGGTGGTGCAGATAGCCGTACATGAGTCCCAAATGTGAGGAGATGAGTCACCAACAATTTCAAAATAATGGTGAATTATTGCAGGAGTCTAGCTCTCTTTTTGTGGAGAGAGAACTGAATTCATCTAGCATACAACAATACCTTGTAAATTGGCAAAATGCCCTTTGAATTAGATTTAAAACACTTCCAATGGCCATTCATAAGACTAAGTTTCTTTTTTGAGAGAGAAACCAATTGTGTATAAAATTTAGCCCCGGTTAGGGCTGTCAATAGACCAGGCCTTTGGTCATATTCGGCCCAGGTTTTGAACTACACGGACCAGGCCCTGGAGGCAAGCCTATTCAAAAAAATAAGTTTGCTTGGCCAAGGACCAGGCCAAGCCCATCAACAACCCTGCCCCTAGCTACTTGTATTATCTGTAGCAGAGATGTTTTGAATAGTCACACTCACATATCGAATAGTATGCTTCTCAGTACTTGCTATGGATATCAAAGTTTTACTAGTTCCAGATCCACGTGGGAGCACTGCTCATCCATACCCAGACAGACATGCCAATAAGGAGTGTGTGTGTGTGTGTGTGCGCGCAAGATCTGAGCTTTCCAGAAGGTAGGCTACACTGTTTAGATCTTACGGCCTAAAGACCACGCCATTTCATTCCTCAGGCAGGCCACAACATACAAAACAAATAAATGGCCAGAGAGAATTGTTCCAGTTGTCAGTTTAGTTTGCGCATTGTGGTGCACCTGAGTGAAATGATCTCATTTTCTGGGCAGAAAATCCAAGCATAATTTTCAACCAAATGGAAAGCTCAGATCTCACACTGGACATGAGGCCATGTTTTGGTGATCCAAGTCATTCACATTGTGGCCCCATCATGGATCAGCAATACCACAAAACCTTTCCCCATTGGATTAACCTAACCATCACATGTGGACTTTGGTCATAACTAATCCATTTTCAAGACACCAACAGATGGCTACGATCATCTGATAGGAGAGCACCTGGACTGTTCAGATCACCAAAAGGGGGTCCCGCCTTAGTGTTTCTGGGTCAAGTGAAGAAATGTCATTCTTTTGGTCAATCATCAGGTACCAGGCTTGACAAATATTTGTTGCTGGCTCTGATATAAAAGTATGTTCAACTACCAGTTAGCATTAGCAACAGGTTAGGCAGCCTAAAGACTCTTAAACTTCAAAGACGATATGACTGCCATTGGTATAATAAAAAAAAACTTAACAAACCTGTGAACTTGACATCTTTAAGTAGTTTGCAATTGGCAGCTTCGCAGATTGGATCCCCTGCTCTTTTGCTTTCTTCAAGGTTATCCCCTTCCATCGGTTCCGGTCCACCAAGCCACCAACAACATATATTTTCTTTGGATCAAGTACATCCAGTACAGTTTCTGCATCTGCAGTAAGATACACAAGATTTTCTTTTTGATCTTTCAAGACTTCAATATACGACTGACTCTCTTTCTCAATAATCCATTTATCAAATCCTGGGAGCCTTTGTAGTTGGGTCTCGATCTCTCCCCTGCATCCTGTCAACCAGAGATGGCTCGGTGAAGTACATCTTCCATTCACTGCATAACAATACATAATCTGCAATTTCCATTAGTCAATGAACAGCATGTTTTCCACGTCACAAACTAAACAGCCTGTTCTGGGTGGAGGATGAATCCCAACTTTTTCAATATACTTATCCAGTAAGATTTGAATAGGAAAGATAAGGTGTTTGGTTTCCCAAAAAGAACCATGCAAAAGAGGTAATTTCTCAAATGAATCTTCTTCTTCTTCTTCTCTTCTTTTTTTTTTTCTTTTTCAAATTCCTCACATTTTTTCTCCCACCCAAATCAAATTGGATAAGGGCTATCCTACACAATTCAACCAAAGTGTCCCATCCAAAGAGGCCCTATAAGAAAACAAACCACAGTAACAAGTGGTACTGAGTGCAAGAAAAGGCAATAGGAGTGGTACTAAATGGTCCCCTTCAATACATCTCTTTGTGAAAAATAAAGCTACTTTAGGACCTGATTCATCTAAGAGCACTGATATTCTGAAAAAAGAGCAGCAGCCTGGGCAGAAATTTATCAACCGCAGTACAGTGCAGTGCAAGGTGAATGGCCGCAACAATTAGCAATCTTTTTTTCTTTTTTCTTTTTTCCTTTTTTCTTTTTGGAGACTATTCAAGTAATAAAAAGGTAGTAAGGACAATGTCCATCAGATGGAAGCCAAAATCAATTCTACCAAATCGCAATTAGTTGAGATACAAAAAACAAAGATCAAACATTGTTGGTCTGAATTTGTAATTGTATACAGTGAGATAAGGGATTATAGAAGTGCATGGGAAATACAATAATAATAATAATAAAGTGAGAAGCAGGTATGTCAGTTGTCAATGGTCTAATTTTATGCAGTGTTTCAAATAGCGCCCGTAGCGTAGCGGTAGCGTACGCTACGTAGCGTAGCGTGGCCGTAGCGCTACGTAGCGTCCCAAATAGCGTAAATCCCCTGTAGCGTACGCTACAGGGGTCGTAGCGTAAGCTACAATGTATTTTTTTACTATTTTATTATTATTATTTTTTTTCACATTTTCTTTGTTTTTAATGTTGAGAAATGTGACACTTATATTATACTTGATACTTTTTACCTATGGGATTTTTATTTCTTTTCATAATTGTGACTTGTGGTTTCAATTAGACATTATTAATTAAAGTGGCTTGCTTAGAAAGTTGTTGATGTGATAATTATTTGATTTGGCTTATATATGTGGATTGGCTTTTGATAAATGATAACTAATTACTTTTTTGAACATGCTTAGAATTGATAAAATGAATCATCTTTTAGGCATTTTTATAATTTTTTTTTCACTATTTATTATATTTATCCTACTTTTAAATTAAAAAAATAGAAGTATCGTGTAGCTTACGCTACACGCTACGTATTTACGCTACACGCTATAGAGGGCTGAGCGCTACGCATCACGCTACCGCTATTTAAAACACTGATTTTATGCCTAATAAGTGGAATTCAAGAATATGTTAGGACTTAGGAGAAAGGCTAAGATGATGAGGATAAGTGGAATTCAAGATTATGTTAGTCATTTGTAAAGCGTGTTCAAAGACAAGATGAATTAGGATATCTTGTCGATATTCAAACATAATTCATTTGGCCAAATACTTGATGATATGGTCCTCGATAGAGTAGAATGGCAGAACCAGGATTCATGTAGCTGACCCCAAGCAGTTGAGATAAGGCTTAGATGATGATGACAATGATAATGATGAATTCATTTGGCTGAAGAAAATCTGATGCAAAATGCCTATGAGGGAATTTTTTATTTACTTTTGTAATTTTTGAAAAGAAACAAACTTTCTTCAAGAGGAACATGGTAAATCAGGGAAGATGGAATGCATTTGCAATACAATAACTCACGCTTCTCAAATCTTAGTCGACTATAACTCTAGTGTCACCATTTACGTGGATAAACAAAATGCTCAAGACCTGTTTGGATGTACCACATAATGGAAATTAACATGGAATGAAACCCGCCTAATCCTCATTTTATAGAGGTTGAGCAGTTTGGTGCCACCTACAAAATACAAACAGCGCGATGTGCTAAATATTTATATACAGAAGATTGGCTCCGAAATGAGAATGCAATATGTTTGGTTGGTATTGGCTCCAAAATGAGAATGCAATATGTTTGGTTGGTCCCATTATAGTGACATTCTCTTTCTAGCAGGGGAGTCGCTGGTCTGTCCACATTTTTAGGTAAAACTAAAACAAGCTCTTAGCATAGAGGCTAAACCACAATTTTCATCAAAGATAGCCTCCACATTTGGGACCTCTTTGCACCAATGTGGTTATTAGTCGTGTGGTTTTTTTTTTTCTCGGGGGGGGGGGGGGGGGGGGGGGGGGGGGGGGGTCCACATTTTTAGGTAATACCAAAACAAGCTCTTACAATAGAGGCTAAACCACAATTTTCATCAAAGATAAAAGAAAGCCTCCACATTTGGGACCTCTTTGCACCAATGTGGTTATTTAGTCGTGTGGTTTTTTTTTTCTCAGGGGGGGGTTCCACATTTTTAGGTAATACCAAAACAAGCTCTTACAATAGAGGCTAAAGCACAATATTCATCAAAGATAACGTGGTTATTTAGTCGTGTAATAACGTGTAATGTTACACCTGATCAGTGGACCACGCTATTTCGGGCTACGGAATGTTCATTTGCCCCTTCCAATAAATGGCTGCGATATTGCACGCATGTGTCATGTGTCACATAGCCAGATCCTGTTAGCAGGGCTCCAATCCAATTCCAATAGCCGAATGGTCAGCCTTCCTCAAAGGTCCCTTGATATTGGGCAGTCATGAATAATACCAAACCAATTGAGGACAAACTGACACGTGACTTGAAGGAGTACCCCATAGAGGGCTGTAGTCGCTGGTGGGGGGGGGGAATTTTGACTGTTCGGATGTATTCAATTCTTCTTTTTGCTCAGTATTTCAATAGGGATCAAAAGCTGTAAGTGACTTACAACTTTTAACTCACTTAGAAGTGAAATTTCCTATCCAAATGCCACCTATGAGTTACTTGTAAACCCATTACAACTAATTAAAACTTAGGGGTCATTTGGATGCCTATAAGTTATTAGTCACTCAGTTATAAGTGGTGTTTGGACAGAAATTTCGCCTGTGAGTTACAAGCTGTAAGTCACTTACGGCTTTTCACCCCAATTGAAACCCTAAGGAAAAGTAGTGATTTCACTTGCCAGTAAGTTAGATACATCCCAATGATCTCTACATGACTACAGCCCTTCTCAATTTCATAGAGAGAAAACGAAGAAGAAAAGGGCTTAATTTCTCTCAAAGATTATGGCCCTTCTCATTTTCAGAGAGAGAAAACAAATAAGAAAAGGGGTTAATTTGATTCTCAAGCATAGTGTGATGCAGTGTTCGAAATATCGGTATCGTGTTACGTATTGCATTCTTGGAATACAGATACGTATCGGTTATCGCATAGGATATATCGGTTGTATCACGTAATGTATGGCTATTGTTGGAAACATGGGGAAACATTGGGAAATTGGTCGAATATTTTAATGAAACTTCAATGATTGTTAAAAAAGACATCAATATACTTATAAATCAAACATTACAAAAAACAAGTGCACATAACAGGTTTTCTTTGTATGGGGTCCTAATATATACGTTGTCTAACTAAATTGATGCAAGTATATTCAAAGTCTATTCATATAATTTATAAATGTACAAAGACGTGTGGAAATACGAGTAATACTTTCAAAAGCAAAAGAAGAATCACTAGATCAGGTTATATACATGTTTGATTTTATGTTTGGACAAAGATTGCAACCAATTTGCAAGAAATTGGAAAGTTTTGATTTTATTTTATTTTTCAATTTTCCACAACTCAGCCCATCTCCTCTAAATCTTGAAATTGAAGCTCCCAATCCATGATTTTTCATGCAAAACATGAAAAATTATGGATTTGTAACAGTTTGACACCGATTTAACATGATTTACAGAAGAAAAAAAAAAAAAAAAGATTGAAAATCGAAAATGCTCAATGGATCGAACATGTGGGATATATCGCACTACTTATGCGTTTCGTATCGCACAGGTGGGATACAAGATATATCGTGGGATATATCGGACAATATCGTCGATATTTAAAACACTGGTGTGATGATGGCTAGACATGCACCTAGATTTTGGGGCCCACATGATGTGCACAATAAATCCAATCTATGTATCATGTGTCTTGTCATGTGGTCCTGGGGCCCCAAAAAATCAAGCTAATAAATTAATCACATGGGCCACCCAACAGGGAACAACTGGATGGGACACCCACCTTTAAAATCTTCTAAAGTTTGTGGGCCTGCTACTATGCGTATAGGAATCCAAGCCATAGTGTGCATCTCCTGGATGGGGCCCAAAAAATATCAGCCTGATTGACTGATAAGGAAGGCGACATGACAAGGAGCGGATCATTTGAATCAGTGGCCCACTTTTGTAGCCCATTTGTTGATTGGTTTAGCCTAAAAAACAGCTCAAAGGATTTATCTAAATGGACGCAACCCAGTGGCAGATCCTATGTCAACCCTTTTTTATGCGATTGAAGATTTTGAAGCAATTTATCGCTCCAAGCTCTGTTTGGTGTGAAATGTGAATACACACTTTGTACTCTACAAACACTTTACAGGTTACCCAAACACATGAATAAGTACTTTACAACTTATACCCAAATAGGATGGCGTATTAACAAGTTATACCTGAAACTCACACGCCTTTTCAACTTAAAAAGTTACAGTCATCCAACCAACCCCTTGTACATCTAACTATTAGATCTATGGCCATTCGTTGGACGATTAAAAATGAAAAATATTTCAAGAAACCAGTGTCTAAGAATCAAAGGTTAGGATTGTTCGATCAATCTAATTTTCAGGAGGCAATACGGGGACAGTGAATTACACAATTTAGTCAGTTTAATTTGAGTTTACATATCCAATGTGTAACATTTATAAGTGTATGCGTATCAAGCATCATATGCAGCCAGATTATCGGAAATAAGAAGAATAAGCACCTGCTGGACGAGGCTGTGAATCTCGTTACTACTCATCAAATCAGCGAATTCGAGATCAACGACGATCTTCTGCCCCGCCTCCTTGGCCCACCTCAACCTCTCCATCTTCTTTATCCTTCTCTTCCGACCTCTTCTCCATCCGCTCCTTCCTCATCTCCCTCCTCGACTCTATCAGCTTTGCCTTCTCCTCCTCCGACACGCTCGCCAGCTTTTCCTCCCATTCCGACCGCTTCCTCTCCGCCTCTTTCTGCTTCTTCTCCTTCTCCAATACCTTCTTCTCCGCCTTCTTCGCTTCCCATCTCTGCAGCTTCAGGAGTTTCTTTAGAGCGTTCTTCGAGAGCTGAGGAGGATGAGGGCCGGGGTCGCTGCTGTCGTTTGTAGGGGCAATTTGGTCATTTTCAGCGGGCTGGGTCATTTGCGATTTCGCTAGGGTTTTTGACTTCTTAGAGCTCCCGTCCGCCGCTGGCGCTGCTGCCAATCGAGGGGAGTTTACTAAGCTCGGAAATTTTAAGTTCGTGATGCAACCGAACTGGAGTGGTGTGCTTACGCGTCTGTTTTTGTACGAGTGGGGTCCGTCTTCCAGTGATCCGTGCCGTTGGTTTTGAGGGGCCCCGCATCGATGGGGTACGATCATCGCCGGGATTTCAGAATAGGCTATGTGTACGTTTTGGAACGCCCGGGTCGCAATGTGCCAGGGCTGGTCCGAGACCCCTCAGCCTGGCCTGGTCTGGCTTGGTTTAGGGCCAAAAGGCCTTGACCCACAGGTAATGTGCAGGGAAAAGGTTGAAAGGATCAAAGGCTTGAAACTGCTGTATCTAGAAAAACAAATTTGAATATATCTTACAATCACTATTAGTCTCAATCATATAAATGGTTTTGACCATTACAACATGTCCCTCACAAATCGGATGCTGTTAAACCATATATGGATGCGTGCCTTGTTGAATAAGACTAGCTCACAAATGAGGCACGTTTGGATCCTAAGTTACTTGAAATAAGTGGCTTATACAGCTTAAGTAGCTTACCTTGGTTTCTACTTATTCTGCGGATAACTAGATTGGTCGACACCACCTCGGTAAAGATATAGAGAAGCATGTTTAGTTTTAAACATCATAAGTAATTTTTCCTTAAGTTTGTTTGGTACCCTCTACATCCATCATCCATCATGTGGGGCCATCCTTTGATGTGGAATGTTCATTGTGTGGAACCTATCTTTGATGTAGGTCATCCATCACGTAGCACCCACCTTAGATGTGGGCAATTCATCCTTAGGAGCTGACTTTTAATGTGCATCGTTCATTATGTAGGGCCCACTTTTGATGTTGGTCATCCATCACATGGGGCCCACCTTTGATGTTGGTCATCCATCATGTGGAGCCCACCATCAATATTATTGTCCATCTGTGGGGTCCACCTTCAATATCCACCACCCATCATGGGGGCCTCACCTTTGATGTGGACCATCTATCATGTGAGCCCCACCTATGGTGTGGGTTGTCCATCAAGCAAGGCCCACATTGGATATAGGCCACTCATCATTAGGGTCGACCTTTGATGTAGACCATCTATCATATGGGGCTCACCTTAATGTGAATCATCCATCATGTGGGCCTCACATTAATGTGAATCATCCATCATGTGGAGCCTACGTTTGTTATGATTTGTCCATCATGTGAGCCTCACCTTCAATGTGGGTTGCCCAACATGTTGGGCTTGCGTTTGATGTGGGTCATTCATCATTAGGGGCTGACTTCTTATGTAGATTGTCCATCGTGTGGGCAACCTTAATATGGGTTATCTATCATGTAGGGCCTAGCATCAATATCCATTACTCATCATTTGGAACCCGTCTTTAATGTGGATCGTCCATCATGTGGGCCCCACCTTTGAAGTAGATCATCCATCATACCATCCTGCGTTGGATGTGAGTATTGTCACTATAGGCCAGCCTTTAATGTGGACCATCTATTATGTGGGGCCCTCATTAATATGGGGTCATCCATCTTTGATGTAAACCATCACCGGTGAATGTAGGTTTTGAGTCTCGCTCGCTCGCTCCCTAAGTTGACCTCCACCAAAGGATCTTAAGCCTAGGCCCAAGAGTCCTCTAGCTTATCAAGGGCTTCTTTAAGCTCATCATCCTCGTCTTCGACAGAAACATCTATATCAGAAATGTTCGCGAAACAATCATCGTTAGCTTCTCTCAATTCTTTTTTTTATTTTGATTGTGAATTTGGCCTAATACTGCTTATCTTTTGATATACCAATCATAGGACTTCTTCGATGGTACACAGTGGAACCGACTGATAAGGAATAATATCCCACGACGAGTTACCAATTAGACAGATTATTTTCGTAATATCTTGCACAACACTATCTGCATTATTTTTAACTGATATTCCTGTTGGTTGGCCGAACTTGTTCATTATAATGAACCGAATTGGCCATATTTCTTCACTGCAGTAATATGCTTCATTTTGCATTCGAAGTGGCCAAGGAGGGTTTATTATGGTCATGACTAATTCAACTTTATTCCGATTCCAAAATATTATGAACTGGTGTATAGACGAGAGGATACATGCAAATGAATGAATCTAGTCTCTACCCAATAGTGTGTTGTACCCGGATGAAGTATTAAATATAAAGAATGGATCCAATACTATTTTGGTCCCAACAGTTGAGTCAACTGGCAGAACCCCATGAATGTTTGTAACATTACCATTAAAATTACTGACAATAACTTCTGAATGTATCAAATCGATCGCTGTCTTTCCCACTTTTGACATCGTTCTCAACGGTAAGAGATTGACGACAACCCCATTGTTGAGCGGGATTCCGATGATTGTGCGTCCTTCAAGATGAGTAGGTATGTACAACGGCTCAAGACATTGCATTATGATGTGAGTGGGTCTTTCTATAACTACCATTTCAGACGTGGTTCCCAATTCCACTATGATTGTGTTTACATATGATATTTCATCTAACTCGAATTTATTTTTGGTCGTCTCCTCATATGGAAAAGAATCATGTTGTAATTCTTCCACATCGCCTGTCATTATACGCGGCTTGGGCTGGCTTGGCCTAAAAACTAAAAAGGCAAAGTAAATATCACATTGCAATGGAACACAACGAGTAGCAATGCCCAAACACAATCTATTTACTCGGACATTGCCCCCCTTAGTGTTTATGAATCCATTTTCATATCAAGGTCTTCAACATGCTTAAAGCTTTTGTCGGTCATAAGGTCGTCCGATATGTTGGTTGGTAAGATGACTTGCAATGCTTCAACAATTATTACTAATTCATTCACTAGCCATTCCTTCCTTGGGAAGCATTCATCGTTGATATAATCTGATAAATATCACAATTATCTTTATATTTTTATCTTTGGGCTAACAACCAATCGAGTTGGTCGAAAACCTTAGAATCATAGTCACATAACATGGGAGATATGACTGCTCCAACTGTGTTTTAACCATTGGTTATTCAAACACAAGAATTATCCAGAATGGTCGCGATTGAACTACTTCTAGCTAAGGCGGGTCTGTGACTTTTTCTAATTTTCTCCTTATAGCATCTCAACACCCCTGCCATCAGTGTTTTTTAGTTCGAGTTAATACCTTTGGTGCTGCCGAAAATTCCAGATGCATAGCCTACTTCCATACTCCTTCCCGAATCGTTGAAGGCATAACCATTATTTGGTTAGGTACCTCACTTCACAAGTAGTGAGTAGGGGTTGTTCATTGTGGCCAATACTAATTATTCCTTTTAACTTGCTTATGAGTCATGTGGTGACCCTGTAACCATGATTCGGGAGGATCTCCCCATTTGGGAGTAGTCCTTTTAGCACATCACTCACATAGTTGTGAACTTCGCTTGTCTTGCCGAATTGTGTTTGCCTGAGTGACGCTCAAATGAGAGGATTAATGTCACCCTTCCGATGTTCGTCATGTATGCTTGCATGGTTAGTTGGACTAAGATCAAACCTTGGCCATGGTCGATTAGCCTTCCTTAGATTCATTGTAACTATATTGACTTCAAGATTTGGTGGGAATAGATATGTGTAGATCAACATAGCCTCATTACCTCTCTTCAGGAACTTCAAATGCTATATTCAATATTATCCTAGATCGTGTTCCTTAACACGACTCATTTATTAGTCAAATGAGACAGAGTTCCGTGCCATTTACAATATTTAATATTTTGTAATTCGTCAGCCGAATGTATCTTATGATTCATGAGAATCTTAACAAACTTTTTACTAACATAATTTCAAATATCCCATCCGCTCTTATGGTGTCAAAAGTCTAAACATTTTGAGTTTTCTATGCAGTCGCCCGGTCGATTCTGCTTCAACTAGTGTCGAGCATACAAGTTGTTTATTATCTACTATTTCGGCAATCATGATTTCATAATTTGAGTAATGGTAATGAGTCTCCATTGAGAATTCTTTTATCTAATACCTTTTTGAAGAAGTTCCTCGTAACTAGATACCTTCCTAGTCAAGTCATATAGGTCCATGAACTCTATCATGATAAAATTCTTACGAAGTTTATACTCGAATCCGCCTTGTACAAGCTAAACAAATTCGTCATTAGTCATAACAATTTTACATCGGCTTTTTGCATTTTTAAACCGAGTAATATAGTTCTCACAAGTCTCTCTGATAATTGTAAAAAATGGGCGAGATTGGCTATACTTATTTCTCCATTCATATAGAAAATTTGAGCATGAAAATTTTCCTCTATTTTATTGTCAAATGTGCACTAAATTTTGTAATATATTAGAATACCGCGTAAAAGTTGTTGCTGTTAGTGAATGACCGAATAATTTTAACTTATGATAGTCATCATTCGTTAACTCCCTACAATGTATAGCGAATCGGCCGACTCGTTTGATAATCGACTGACCATAATCACATAAAATTATGGCAAAATCTGGTCAATAATTTCACGGCAATGGATGTTGCCAATATATCCATTCGGGATAGGGGTTGTGGTACATCAAGATAGTATTGTGGTCGAGTACCTTGCTTGCGACCTCTTGAACAATTTGCAAGATTTGGTAACGGTCCATTCATCGAGGTTCGATGATTGGTGGTGGATCGAGACCCAATCGATTTAGTCCCTCTTGGAATAACAGATTCTTAGGGATTATATAAGGTTATATCCTCTATTAAACCCATATTCCAATTTTTAAGTACGAATGTTTTATCCCCCCCCCCCCCCCCCCCCATCATCTAAGTTCAACAGGAAGTGGAGTATTCCGCATCTCATGAACTGAGATTGGTGGTAGATTCCTTTATGGAGGAAGCATAGGTGGCGGCTGAGCCGCATTGCCAATAAAACTTCATTTGAAATTATATTGCATCGCCCACGGTGTTCGTTCGACCATCATAGTCATTAGTCAATGCACGACATCAATTTGGCTAACCATACATCTGTTAGTATTCTCAATTTAAATGCATAATTGCTAAACTTGGGCTCTTTCATGTTCCTGAACATGCTAGATACTCAACTGTACATCTCAAAGCACGGCCACTATCTTGTCCAGGGAACGGTTTCGAGAGGTCAATACTCCTTAGTTCCTAATACCAAGCGTGGACGATTGTTTAGATTCAATGCTTTAGAGGTTGCTTGAACCGGCACGTATCGATCGGAGGTGGGTGGTGTGGTTGGTGTGGAGGGCTTGACCCCACTAATTAAATTACTTATTTCATTCATAATTTCGGCTGGCAATGTTACACCAGCAAATTAGAGACAGGGTCTACCGAGCGTGACAAAAACTATTTGGTGCTCATTGTATGACCAGTGCAAAATGAATATTGATGGCAGCTAAATAGTTTTTAGAGTTCCACCCGACGTACTAAAAACTTGTTAGTGCTAGTTTTTGGCATTTGGAATGCTGGTGTACCATAATTAATATACGACACAATTCAAACCGAACAATTATGACCCCAAGCGCTGGGATAGGCAGGCATACAGTGTATGACCGAGATCTAATAGGATCAGCTGTCTATTCAGCCACTTGCTCAATGTGTAAATACGATTAAACGATTTTTAAAGGGTAATGTTCATTATCTGCGATGGGTTACACCATTTCATTTCGTATGAAATGATCTTTCGATACGAATAAAATAGAAATGAAAAAAGATATTCTTACAGTCGGTCTTAGTGGACAGCTATGGACACCTCTCCTGATGAAGAATTGAATCCAGTGTGTGAGCTTGTACTCAAATTACAGTTACAATTATCAGCTATTTGATTACTGTCACCGATTATATTATGGAATGTAAACAATAAGTATAAAGTAATTACAATAAGAAATGTAATTGACTTGGCAAGAAAAGCAAAACAATTTACACTAGAAATGTAAAAAAAGTCTAATACTTAAAAAGAATAACGGAAAGATAAATTTTGTTTATTGATTGGGTTGACATGAAACTCTCCTTACTCTTGCATTCCTAGTTTATTTATAGATTTATTCTAATCATTTAGATTATTTTCACATTCTAATCTAATAGTTGTTATAAACATTTAACGTTGCCTAAACTATTCCATTTTCACTTTTAGTAGCTTCTATGACTGCTTTTACACAATCATTATTTTATCAACCGCTTACATCATCACAACCTCATGTAATGCACTCCGTCTATACTGCTAACACGATCCTCTTTATATATTTTCGTGGATCTTAATACACCACCATGGATTCATACATATCACACGTAATTTGCTCGAATCGTCTCTCACGTAAAAAACAATGACGGTTGGGATGAAGACAGTGTATTGCACCTGATTAAAAGATCTGATCAGCCACACATGTTTCACATCCCATGCACGTGGAATCAGATACCCTCTTTGAGAAGCCTCCCGAAATCTTTCACCATCTTAGCAAAGGGCACGTCCGTAATTTCTGCAAAAGATTCGTGCATTTTCGTACTTTCGAGCGCAATCCATTCCCTAGTTCTGATCTGTACGAACCAGACACTCAAAGTAACTGACGAAGAGTTACTCGGACTGCATATGACGCTTCATACGCATGAATTTAGAAATTGTACACGTGGCCTACATTAACTCAAATTAATCCGAATAGTCTGTTTTACTCACTATCTGTAATTCATAATACAAAAATTCGACTGGCTGAACAATCCTAAATCTTATCAGTGGACACTTGTTTGTTGAAATGGGACCCCTGTATATTTTCATTTTTAACCGTCCAATAAATGTCCCCCAGTACAATATTCAGGTAATCAAATATGATTAGTTTTTAGTTATGTATATATCTAAACATTCCCCACAATTTGTACCGTTTAATTTGAATTATTCTATTCCACGTATGCAATTGATAAGTGAATGAGTATCAACCACCATACTCTGCCAGCGTATCAATGTTTTTATCCAAACCAATACCCCTTTGAATACACGTGCTCAGAAGCGTGAACCCCCTCTGGGAACGTCATTTCATCTGGACTTCATCTACCTTCATTTCACTCTCATTTCAGTCTCATTTCGCACATCCGAAAACCCGAACGAAAACCCCTTCTCTCTCGTCTTCTCCCCATTGCTATCTCAATCCCGATCCGATGAAGTTTTCTTGAGAGAGAAGAGAGAGATTCTCAGTGTTTGGGAAAAAAAGCTCCATTCTCTGCAACGGAAATGGCGCAGAAGCTCCATCAGCAGGTGAGAGAGCTCGGATCGAAGCTCGAGAGCCCTCCGGCCTCGAAAGATGCCCTAATCAAGCTCTTGAAGGTAAGCGCCTATCGATTTCTCTCTCTTCCCTTTGAATTCCTTGATATTTCTGGGGAAAAATCCATCGTTTTGCATCTTTCGAGCTCTGTTAGAATACTCGTCGTTGCCTTGGCTTTGATCGATGAGTTTTGGTCTTGATTTTAGCCTTTTTCGTGAATTCACGGTTTTTGGGCTATTTGTGGGAAAAAATCCATCTTTTTGCATCTTTTGAGCTCCCTTAGAATTTTCGTCGTTGCCTTGGCTTTGATTGATGGGTTTTGGTCTTGAATTCAGCCTTTGTCGTGAATTTCACGGTTTTTAGGTGAATTTAATGTTTTTGATGGGATTTTAGAAAAAAACCTGGTTCGGTTAGGGTTTTAACCGATGCAGAAATGTGTAATTTTCGAGAAAGATGCAAATTCGATTACTTATTTGTGCTTATTTTGGTTGTAATGGAGTCTGTAAGATGGTATTTGTAAAAATCAAGCATTATTTTCTGTCGTTTATTGCAATTTTTTGGGGTTGGCTGAGGTTTTCAGTCGATTTTTTTTTTTCTTGATTTGGTTGACCGGGCAGAGATGGTGCAGTTGAATTTCCAGTTAGACTTGCCTTTTTTGGGGCTGCAATTGAGTTCTGACGTGGTTGAATTGGAAGAAAGTGGAGTTTTGTTGAGAAGTTTTTGATTGTGCACGAAAAGATTCTGACAGTTAACAAGCTATAGGCTTTTCAATCCTGTGCAAGGATTTAGTCTGAGTTATGGATGTTGGAGAACCGTTGCCTTGTTTTTCAGTTTGTGCTCTAGGGAGAATGGAGAATTGTGGTTTTGCTGGACAAGAAAAAGAGTTAAAAGTTCTACATAAGTATGAAAAGCAATGGGCAAAGGAGTTAAGCTTCTCTATGGAATATTGCTCTTTTGAATTGATAGCATTTTGGGAGTTGATTGCTGAGACAAAGCATCGGGTATTTCTTCTGAATGTACTGCCCTTTAAGGGGATATGCATATTTAGAACTTGTATCTCGAAAACCTAGAGGTGGTTGCATGCACAGTGAAAGCATTCTTCAGATCCATTTAGCACAACAGAGAGCCACAAGTAGGGTGGTGTTTATGATGATATCAGTTGAAGTCCTGAAGAAATCTTTGTCACAATGACATAATTGGTAGATGATATAGAAATGCAAAGTATGCTATTCCGAGGGAGGCGTGGTTCTGTGGGAATTTATGTACATCCAAGCTATGCACAATCACCAAGGTTTATATATGAGGTTCCTCTGTGCAGGTGTTGAAGTAAATATACTCTGAGGCCATTGTATGAACCGACAAGGTCACTCAATGAATATTCGAAGTGATTGTGTGAAGTGATATAAATTCAAGTTTAATGCTCCTAGTGCCACGTTTGAAGTTTCCAAATGATTTGTTCAGAATCTCCAAGTAAGAAGTTTGAAGTCTTTGATATTTCAATCGAGTCGAGTATCTTGCTGCTGAGTCCACTGGATCTCATTTGTGATGACCAATATATGAAAAGTTCTCAAGTTCTACCTTGGAAAATCCCATGCTGCTGAAGAATCTTGATCATTAGAAAGCCGATTTCCATATAAGCAGAAACAATTTTGAATAAGCGAGTTTCTTCTTCTTAACTCTGGCACATTGACAGCTTCTCATCCAAAGATGATAGAGTGAATATATTCATCAACGTAATTGAGTAGGCGTCTGATATGGATGGACATTTGCATGGTAGAGCATGCTTTTGTTAAACTTTTTGTGGCAATGTTTATGGCTGGATCTAAAATACCGAAGTTCAGAAAGGTCTGACTAATTTCAAACGACTAACACCAAAGATCCTTGCAGAACACAAATGTACACTTGGCTTGCTGCTATCAAACTATTGAAGCGGATACAGCAAAGAAGTGAATCAGCTAATTGCACAGAGTGATGAAAAATGGAAAATGTTATGGTGGGTTAGATGGCCGATTGAAGAATATGGATGTAATGGTTGGTGACTTGGGAGTTGAAGTGATTACTGCAATACGCATGGAGAACAGCATAGCTAAACAAGGAAATGGTAAATACAGCAAGAGAGGAGGGGGTTTACATGTGAATCAGTTTCTTGTTCTCGGTGATGGGGCTTATGAGCGCAATAATGAGATTGGATTGGTTGCAGTTGCTGAGATGGCCTTTTGGCAGGGGTTGAGCAGTGACAATGAATTCCGGCGAATCATGAAGTTGTATGGATCAGCGATCAATTCTAGTGAAGCTCAGAAGTGATGGATGGATCAGCTGACTCACAAGAACGGCAGTATTGCTTTCCTTATAGTTTCAGATGAATTCCAAATTATCAGAGAAATCATCAAGGAGAACCACCTGGTCTAACTTTCATATTAAGATACCAATTCATGACTTTCTCAGATACGAAGGGTTTCTCTCCAATGTACAAAAGAAGAAGAACAAGATAAATTGGCTAAATAAGATGAAAGTGCCTGAAATTAGAATTATATTCCTACTCCAGCAAGGGCCAAAATATGGCTAGATGTACATCCAGGATCCACCAATAAGCAGACATGGTAGCTAACGTTCAGATAAAATGGTTATACGACGGAATTTAACAAAAAAATTTCACATACATCACATGTTATGGAGAATGGTAGTTCACAATTTCCATTAGTAGCTTCCCTTTTAGATTGGAGTCAGAGGCAATGGCCTGAAAGTATACGGATTTCTTTTGATATGTTACAATGGAAACCAAAGAACCATTGAAACAGCTACAGTACACTACTCGGCAGAAAACAGAAACAGAATGAAAGAAACCAGCTCTGTGGAAGTGTTTTGTTGGAATTCTGGATGTTCAACTCTTGAAACCATGCCATACAGAATTTATAGTAATTTTATCTTTCTTCTTGTGAACAGCTCCTAAACCTTAAATCTTAAGCATCGACTTCTTAAAAGTGTCACTTGTATCCTCCTACTTGGCTTCCTTGTATTTCCCCTTCCTGCTAATGAAATATCAACCTTCTCCTCAGTTGTGGATTACAAAAATGCATGTCTTCCCTGAAATGGCCATTCATGGTCTCATACACCAAATTTTGTGTTTTATTAACAAAAGCTATAGAGGAATCTGATCTGGATTTTTACTCAGTCAGAATCTCCTTTCACAAGTAATGGTTCCCAATGTGAACTATGTCCCAGTAGCTACATGAGTAACTTTTTTTGTAGTTTATGTGCACATACACTTAATGGGACCATGCTAGGACTCGTTGATCATACTTTATAGATAAACCTTATTTAAGTCACGTTGTGATTGTACCTCTGTTTAATACTAACATTGACATTTTGCTTGTGTAGCAAGTGGCAACTTGTCTTTCTGAGTTGGATCAGTCTCCGTCACCACCAATTATAGAGTCAATGCAGCCTTGTCTTAATGCAATTGCTAAGCCAGAGCTACTCAAACATCAAGATAGGATGTCAAAGTCCTGGTTGCAACCTGCATTTGTGAGATTACTCGTATTACAGCACCTGAAGCTCCTTACAGTGATGATGTTCTAAGGGTACCCTTCTTCACTTACAAAGTTGAACTGTATCTAGGATGTAATTCTGTCAACATTCTAATTTGTCGGTCCATTTTGGGGATTCACCTTTACCTGATTGGTATGGCTCTTTTTTTGCAGGATATTTTTCATTTAATCGTAGGTACCTTTGGTGGATTAGGCGATATAAATGGTCCATCATTTGGAAGGAGGGTTGTCATCTTGGAGACTCTTGCAAGATATAGATCATGTGTTGTTATGTTGGATCTGGAATGTGATGATCTAGTCAATGAAATGTTCCATACATTTCTTACTGTTGCAAGGTACTGTCGGTTGTGGTCAACATCTGCCTGTTGTTATGGCCTAATCTATGCAATGCTTGCCAATGAACTGGCTTGTGATTAATTTCCGAGAGTTATGCACTGGTTTCTGTTTTTTTATAACAGTCGTCATTACATTTGGTTTTAGAATCTTTATCTCCTTATTTGATAATGAACAAGTTTATTAAACTTGGAAAAAAGATATAAAGGGTGTCTCCTTTATGTAGGAGCAAATTCAATATATTTATCATTCTACTCTAGTTGCTTTGCTCGTACACCTTTGTCATCTAAATAGAGTTTGCACATGTCTTTACACAGGAGCTTTATCGAATATTTGTTTTTTTTTTGGAAAGGTTTCCGACTCCGCAATGGTTTATCACTAAGCTGCTGGTTCTTTACTTGTTGGAATCTTTATTGGTTAATGTCGCCATGATGGCCTTGTGGGGTATATAAATGAGAAATAAGGATGGACTATTTGGGGCTGGATTCATGAATTCTGTCTCGCCAGTTGGTCCCATCTAAAGGCTCTATCCTGGGAAGTAAACAAGACTTCATATCCCTTTTCACCACCTCAATCCAAGTCCTTTTGGGTCTCTGTCCCTGTTTCAAACAGTTCAACATCAGTCAATGCTCCCCTCAAGGGAATAGTCTGTTGTCTTTGTTGCATATAATTGAATTGTTTCAATCTACTCCTGATCATTAGTTGTTTATCTGTTATTAGGTTTACTGCTAGAGTGCTTCGGATCACGTGATTCTTAATTCTATCCTTACGACTCTTGTCACACATCCATCTCAACATCCTCATCTTTGCGACCCTCAATCTTTGCTCACGTGGCTTTCTGATTGGTTCGAAAACGCCCCATACAGGATGAAACTAGGGCGTGTTTGATTTTCAGTGGCTGGGTAAATACCTGTGAAATGAGTAATTATTACCACTTCACCCGTTTGAAAATCCACCATACTTTTTACCTTAGAAACTGGTTTAAAAGAGTTATTTTAAAATTTTGGACCCCAAGGTGATGTATATGATAAATTCATTCCATCCAGTCGTTTTAACACAATATTTTAAGGCATGAGCCGAAAAATGAGACAGATTGACTACTCAAATGGCCTACACCAAAAGAAATAGTGGGCTTGAGAGGTTTTTAATGACAAGTGTTTGATTCCCTTTTTCTAGTGGCGTGGTCCACTTGAGCTTTCAATATACCTCGTTTTTTGGCTCATGCCATCAAATCATCAGGCATAATAGATTAACGGTGCGGATAACCGATACGTATCATGGTGGGACCCACAAATATATTGTGCTATTCTCGATTTTTGTATTGAAAATGCATGTAGTTGGATCAAGCATCGAAAAAAGTGAGGTAAATACGGAGGAAATAATTATTACATATTTTCACGATATTTCCCTGTGAATTGAAAAATCAAACAAGCCCTAACCCTCATCATCATAACCCTGTCCGAACTATTTGAGGTTAGCTTTACAAGTTTGTGTTTGCAGTCGATCTTATTTAAAGCCCTATCCTCTGTAAGTGAATAAGTCTTCTTATCTCGT
>JAJHSJ010001419.1:0-50811 GCA_021015155.1 Magnolia officinalis | reverse complement strand
ACTGTTGGCCCAAACAGAGATTTTCGCAAACCCGAAACAAGAAGTGTAACAAGAGAGAGAGGTTTCTCTTTTTGGTAGCTTAGGATCTCATAACACTCAACGGCAATTCTGCAGTACTAGAATCATATATCCCCTGGACTCTTTCCCTTGGCGAACACTTTTTGGTACTATTCATTCTCCCATGGTGACTACAAGTGGTATGTGTATATATGCTGCTTACCCTTATGACAGCTGCATTCCTCATCTAAAGCTCTTGAATTCGAAAATGCCCCTTTGCTTGTAATTTTCTTTCTTGGTATGCTTCAAATAGCTAGTAATTCATATTTTCCTTGCCTACCTTATTCCTTTATGTTGTAATCATGAACATGTGACTGAGTTTGGGCATCTTACTGGCGGAGAGAAGATTTGTTGAACCTGATATTTCCAAGAAGAAATCAAAGCCACACATAACATCAGATAAACTAAGAAAAGTTTTCCACCATACAGCTGCCATTGCAGGGCTTCCATTTAGTTTCGTGCATTAGGAATTGAATGCTTGTTTGAGTTATCCTTAAAAAAAGGAAAAAAAATGCTTGTGTGAGTAGCAGATGGGATTTTATTGTTGTCTTCCATGAAGGAAAGAAGCCAGTTTGTAGAATTCAAGAAACAAGAAGAGTTTTAATCGTTGAAGTTATTCTTTGATGTATGGAGCAAAGATTTTTTAAGCTATGGAGCGATGGCCAAACCAATGACACCCTTTTGTTCATTTGATTAATTAGCGGGTCATGCATGCTGATCTATTTTTGAGGAATTGATGAGGACATATGGGCACCAAACCAAACGAGGAGGGCTGAGCCAGTCTCCTTATGGTTAGACAGCCATTGCGTGGGGCTCACTTGGTCCAATTCACATTCCTAGCTACGTTAAAGACCCTACATGCATGATCATGCATCTTTGAAGAGCGTACACTAGGAAATGCACGTGGGCTGCATATAGGAGCTTGATAGACACATTGGACCATTGGATTGGGTGGACATGATGATCGGACCGTTGGATCATCACATCTTGATCTTGTACCCACATGGTCCATGAAATAGTTTAGTTGTTTAGATTGTTTACATGCTTCCTTATTTTTGGCATACCATATATTTGTGTTGAGATTAGGGAGTTAGGAACAACTTTTAATTTATTAAACGTCTTTATGTTGAGAATCTTATCTGAGAGGGTCTTTTTGTAAAAGGTCTTTTCTGAGACTATAAAAGAGAGATGGGTGTGCGAAGCTTTAATGTCATTATTTTGAAAAAAAAAAATCTGCGTTTTTTTTTTTTTTTTCATGTGATTTGAAGAATACTACATGTGGTTTGGAGCTTGGGTGTGGTGTGATTCCATTTCCCATTCAACAGAGGTGCGGGGTCTCCATCTATCATCTTCATTCTCTCTTCATTTCTATTTGAAAGAGGTATTTTTTCAAAAACTTCATTTCTTTTCTTCCATTCCTATCTAAGACCATCCAAATCATATTTTTCTTCAACTTCTCATCATCCAACTTCAACCCTAACCGAAATCAACCATTGAGGACCCAAAAAGCCTAGCCAACGACCCACACGTATGAGCCCCTAGGCTAAGCACATGGACAACCGCTCAATCCTTTGATTTTCCTTTGCTTCCCCCATAAAATTCCCTTAATTTTCCATCCATAATCCTACCCTAAACCCTAGATCCTCAATTTCCTATTTTTTTCAATTTCTAAAAACCCTAATTATAAAATTCCCAATTCACATGAACCCTAATTTTTCAAATTTCAGATATTCCCCTTCCTAATCTTAATCATAAAACCTACAAATCTGTCCCTTGAGTGTGGAACGTGCCTATGCTAAATTGGAAGTTCTATCCTTCCATTGGGCCTAGTTTTAATCAGCGTTCGAAATATCGGTATCGCGTTACGTATCACACCATTGGGATATGGATACGTATTGGTTATCGCCAGTGTTCAAATATCGATACTATCGGCCGATATATCGGCCGATATTATCGGTATCGCACCACTGCGAGACGATATACTCGCGATAACGTCGGGAAGATACCAAAAAATTCCAAATCCAGATATCGGCCGATATTATCGTCGATATTGCACCTGGGGAGAGCATCATTATCCGAAAAAATGAAAAAAAAAAAAAAAAAAAAAAAAAAAACTTTCAACGGCAGATTTTGGTACCTGTAAAGCAGATTGCCTTGATCGGAACATGTGTTTGATGGGCCATTCGAATCGAAGCCTCTGATTAGGAGAGATTTGGCGGGGGAAATCTGTTGTGAAATCGTCGAAATAATCGGCTTTCGGGAGAGATTTTAGGGTTCCGGCGTTCGGGAACCCTCTCTGCTTCGAAAAAAAAGGGCCCCGAGCCCTTTTTAGAGAAATCGGATTGCGTACTAAGTTACTCAGTACGCTCTTATCGTATGAGTAAACTCTGTTGGGCCCACCGAGAAATATCTGATCTATCCACGCCGTCCATCAGTTTTTCCATCTTATTTTAGGGGTGAGAAAAAAATTTAAACATAACCAAAGATCAAGTGGACCATACCATTGGAAACAGTGGGAATAATGACTTCCACCGTCGAAACCTTTCTAGGGCCCACAGTGATGTTTATTTCTCATCCAACCTGTTCATAAGATCACACAGACATAGATGAAGGGAAAACACAAATACAGGTTTGATCCAAAACTTCTATGGCCCCCAAGAAACTTTCAACAGTAGATGTTCAATTCACACTGTTTCCTATGGTGTGGTCCCCTTGAGATTTGGATATATTTCATTTTTAGGCTCAAGCACTAAAATTTCTGTTGAAATGGATGGACGGAGTGGATAAAATACATAAATCACGGTGGACCCCACAGAGTTTACTCAGTACGCTTAATGTACTGAGTTACTCAGTACGCAGTCCGCTTCCTTATTCAGAGGAGGTGGACGGACTCATGTCCACGTCACCAAGTTATGTGGGTCCATCATGAGGTATATATTATATCCAAACCGTTCGTCCATTTGGCGAGCTCCTCATAAGGCTCTATCCGAAAAATAAGACAGATCCAAAGATCAAGTGGACCACAATGGAAAAAAGTAGAGGGATATTGAACGTCCACCATTGAAACCCTTTTGGGTCGCAAAAGTTTTGGATCGTATGATATTTGTTTTTCCTATTTATCAAGGTCTTTGTGACCTCATGAACAGATTGGATGGAAAACTAACGTTATGGTGGACCCTACGAATATTATAACGATGAGAATATCGTCTTCACTGCTATTTGTGGTGTGGTCCAATTGAGGTTTGGATGTCACTCATTTTTGGTTCGTGATCTAAAATGATCTCTCCAAATAGATGAACGGTGTGGATATAATAAATACATTATTGGTGGGGCCATGTAACTCTGATCTCCTTTGAGCTGTTTGTACAACTTAGAGGTGCGCTCGTCTGGGCGCATGAAGTTCATGCGCTGGAAACTTAGGTGGGGTCCACCGTGATGTTTGTGAGAAATCCACTTCGTCCATCCATTTTTCGAGCACATTTTAAGACAGGGCCAAAAATGAGCCAGATCCAAGACTCAAGTAGGCCGAAAAAGTGAGGATTGAAGGTCCACAGTTGAAATATTTGTTGGGCCACAGGTTTTGAATCAGTCTAATATTTGGGTTTTCAATTCATCCCAGTATTAATGACGTAATGAACGGTATGGATGGAATGTAAACATCACTGTCGACCCAGAAAGGTTCATCAGTAGGAATTTTCCTACCCACCTTTTTCTTTAGTGGGGCCCACTTGAGTCTTGGATCCTGCTCAATTTTTGCCTCAAGTCTTAAAAAAAGCTTACAAAACTGATGGATAGAGTAGATTTCTCACAAACATCATGGTGTGCCCCACTCCTACGAAAGGATTAGTAGGAAATTCGCGTCCCATCTTTGACACATGCCCATAGCTCATGTGGTACACCAGCCAATCCACACCCTCCATCCATTTTCATAAGTAATTTAAGGCATGAGCCCAAAAAGGAGACGATGAAAGATCAAGTGTACTATATTATAGGAAAATGTGGTGGCAATGATGTCCACCATTGAAGCTTTTAGGGCTCACCGTAATGTTTATTTGCCATCCAATCTATCCATGAGGTTTGACAAACCTGGATGGGAAAACATAAATATTAGCTTTATCCAAAAAATTTATAGCCCCAAAATATTTAATGGTGATCATTCAATGAACATTATTTGTGTGGTGTGGTCCACCTCAAACTTGGATCTGCCTTATTTTTCGGCCCATGCCCTAAATGACATGTTAAAATGAATTCCAATTGATGTTTGGATGTGACTCATTTTCACACATATCTTTATACATTTATAAATGGTATGCATCATATTAAATATATTTACCTTAGTTTAATCAGATAATGCATAACTTAGTACCTTATACAAAGGAAATTTATTATGTGCACTTCTTTTTTGATATTTTATGATTTAAAAGTGTGCATTAAGGTCTTTTTAAATAATCTCTGAAGTTTCATAAAAAAATTCAACCATTTTGCTAATGTTTCCCCATGTTTTCCAAAAAGTGCGATAAACTATGCGATACAAACGATATATCCCGTGCGATAACCGATACGTATCTGTATCCCAAGGGTGCGATACATTGTGCGATACCGATATTTCGAACACTGGTTATCGCAAAGGATATATTGGTTGTATCGCGTAATGTATTGTTGTTGTTGGAAACATGGGGAAAAAAAAAGGAAATTGGTTGAAGTTTTCAATGAAACTTCAGTGATTATTAAAAATGACACAAATACATACTTAAAAATCAAAACATTACAAAAAACAAGTGCACATAACAGGCTTTTTTGCATGGGGTCCTAATCTATGTGTTGTTTAACTGAGTTGATGTAAGTATATTGAAAGTCTATTCATATAATTTATACATGTAAGAAGACATGTGGAAACACAAACAATACATTCAAAAGCAAAAGAAGAACACTAGATCAGGTTACATACATGTTTGATTTTATGTTTGGACACAAAGATTGCAACCAATTTGCAGGAACTTGGATTTTTTTTTTTCCCGCAACTTGGCCCATCTCCAAATCTCGAATTGAAGCTCCCAATCCATGATTTTTCATGTTCTATGAAGAATCATGGATTTGTAACAATTTGACACTGATTTAACATGATTAACAGAAAATAATGATCGAAAATCCTCACTAGATCGAACATGTGGGATATATCCCACTACTTCTGCGTTTTGTATCGCACAGGTGGGATACAAGATATATCGTGGGATATATTGGCCGATATCGTCAATACTTAAAACAATGGTTTTAATTGATTTATGTGATTCCTTAGCATACGGGCATGTGATTTAGATTAAATCAGATTTTATTGTCTATTGTTTACTCTTAATTACTTGGTGGATTAGCGTCTTTTTTTTTTTTTTTTTACAAAAGTAACAATTTATTAAAAGGAAACGAAAAACAAGGTAGATCTGCTGAGATAGCAGAACAAGGATTACGCCCCCAGAAACAAAAGATTACAACCCTTCAGATTAGGTACATTAGCCACCCATTCAATAAGAAGATTTTTTGCCCGAGATCCCACAAATTGAGGCGAATATTGAGCGTTGTTAAAGCACCGCTCATTTCTCTCTGTCCACACAGCCCACCAGATAGCGAGGATCGCCATTCTCCAAATCTGAGACTTCGACTTCCCTAATTGGAACCCATACCAGTATGCTAAAAGGGAGGAAGCGGTCTGAGGAAGGCATCCGCTGACCTCAAATCTTTGAAAGAAATCCATCAATATGCGAGAAATAAATGCAGTGGAAGAGCAGATGGTCAGCCGTTTCTGCATCATTCATACAGCAAAGGCAAATATTAGGAATTTGCATGCCTCTTTTCTGAAGGTTAGCAACCGTAGGAATTCGATCCCTGGCTGCCAGCCAGCTAAAACAGATATACTTGGGGGGACTGTTGAACTTCCAAATGAAATGGATCGCCGAGGGAGGAGGATGAGAGAGCGGAGAAAGGAGGGAATAGAGAGAACAGACTGAAAAAAGGCTGCACCTTTCCCCTTTCCAGAAGACTTTGTCAGGTTCATTCGGAGCCGGTGATACAAGGGATAGGCGACTAAGCAGATCGGCGTATTCCCCCACCTCCCAGTCATTTAGGTTCCTGGTACAAGTAATTTGCCAAATAGTTGCAGATTCAGTCTGCGAATAGAAGCAGTGGATCGGGCTGTCTTTAATAGCGGCGACGCGATAGATGTTGGGAAAGGTATGTTGGAGAGCTGAATCGCTGACCCAGTGATCTTCCCAGAACCTGATAGTTGAACCGTTGCCGAGTTGAAAACCAATATTCTGCAGAACAGGCTGCTGAACACGTAAAATACCTTTCCAGATAGGAGAAGCTCTATACCGCGACGAAAGATTGGTCCACCAGCCCCCTGGAGACGACCCATATTTACCTTTGATCACCACATTCCATAAAGCATCTGATTCCGTAGCCAACCTCCAGGTCCATTTGCCGAGGAGGGCTCGATTCATCACCTTTAGGCTCCGGATGCTTGCTCCACCGTCCTTGAAATGAGAACAAACCTCATTCCAGTCCAACAGGTGAAGTTTTTTTTGGTTCTCCTTTCCACACCAGAGAAAATCTCTTCTCAAGTTATCAATTTTATCAAGAACCTGAGAGGGGCACCTAAACAAGGACATATAATAGACAGGAACATTGGACATCGCTGCCTTGATCAGGGTGATCCTACCTCCGATAGACAGATAACGACACTTCCAAGGGGCAAGCATTTTTCGGATTTTGTCCACCACTCTATCCCACATGGACTTGGGAGGAGGACCGAGAGCGAGCGGGAGGCCAACCAAGAAGGTTGGGAAAGAAGCGACAGCACAGTCGAAAATGTTTGCTAAGGAGGAGAGCTCGACAGCAGAGCAATTTACGCCGTACACCCTGGATTTGGCCATGTTGATTCGGAGGCCCGAAACTGCCTCGAAACATCTTAGGGTAGTATGCAAATTTTCCATAGAAGCAGGGTCCGCCTCGACCATGATGAGGTTGTCATCTGCGAATTGGATGTGAGAGATTGAGGAATTGACTCCTGGAATCGACACTCCTTTGAAGAGGCCGGCGCCTTCACCTTTGAGGAGCATTTGGGATAAAGCTTCTCCAATCATGAGGAAAAGAAGGGGAGAAAGAGGGTCGCCATGACGAAGCCCTCTAGAGCTGGGAAAGAAGCCTTTGGGAACGCCGTCTAGAAGAACCGAATAATGAGCTGATTCGACACAAGCTTTTATCCAGCTTTTCCACTTATCGCCGAAACCCATCCAATCCATCATGTAGTAGAGGAAATCCCAATCGGAGTGATCGTACGCTTTTTCAATATCCAACTTTAGAAAAATATGTTTGTTCCCAGATCGGTGACAGGAGTGAAGGATTTCGTTGGCTAGGAGGGCACCATCGATAATTTGACGACCCTCGACGAAGGCATTCTGATATTTAGATATGAGTTTATCCATAACCGATGAGAGCCTGATTGAAAGAATTTTAGCCAGGATTTTATAGGGGCTGCCGATGAGACTAATGGGTCTGAAGTCGGTGAATGCAGAAGCACCCGACACCTTGGGCAGGAGAGCGATAAAGGAAGCTCCTAGACCTTTGGATAATATGCTCCTCGAGTGAAATTCGTGAAGAAAATTCATAATGTCGCACCGAGTCGTGCCCCAAAAGGTTTGGAAGAAACACATAGGATAACCGTCGGGGCCTGGAGATTTGTCTCCTCCTAACGCACTGATAGCCGCAAACGTTTCTTCCTCAGAGAAAGGAACTTCCAAGAGATTGGCGTCAGCAACCTGCAGTGAAAGAAAAGGAATCCCGTCGAGCAGGGGTCTGTTCCAACCCTCTGCAGAGTGGATAGATTTAAAGTGCGCGACTGCACTACCGGCGATTTCATCTTTATCTTCAAGCTGTCGACCATCGACAGTAATACTGAATATGGCTTTAGCCCGAGCTTTCATGCTTGCAATGTTGTGGAAATACCTCGTATTTCTGTAGCCCTCCGCTATCCATTTTGTTCGCGACTTCAGCTTCCAAGAGATCTCATCTTCCAGGGCCCTAGAGGAGATTTCCTGGATAAGTTGGATACGCCTGGAGAGAATTTGGACAGGAATTTCAGTACCGTCGATGGAAGAGTCTAATGACTGTAGCTCCGCCATAAGGGCATTGGTTTCTTGAGATCTCTTGTGAAGTTCCTCTTCCTTCTAGGTTTTGATTTTGTCCTTCAACAGACGGAGCTAACAGAGCAAGCTGTCACCAGCAAACCCGACGACTTGAAAGGAAGACCACCACTCTTCGACTCTTTGTTTAAAACCATCGATCGCGAGCCAAGCGGAGTTGAATTTAAACGGTTTCGGCCCCCAGTTGTCATCGTTCGGCAAAAGAAAAATCGGGCAGTGGTCCGACGTCAATCTGGGGAGAGCGAGCTGGCAGATAGAAGGGAAAACGTCTATCCAATCCGTAGAGATGAGGAATCGATCAAGCCTGGATTGAATCGGGGTGCGGCGCCCATCAGTCCACATGAACTTGGCTCTAGATAAAGGAAGGTCGACCAACTGATGAAGCTGGATCCAATCTGAAAATGCGAGCATGGCCGGATTAGCTCTCCTCCTACGGGAATGTTCCTCTGAGAAACAGATGACGTTAAAGTCACCCACAAAGCAGCAGGGACCTAAAAACGATTGCCTGGACACCGTCAACTCTTCCCAGAAATTCTGCCTAGCATTGTCGGCATTAGGGCCATAAACACTAGTTATAAGACAGCGAAAGGAGGATGACTTATCTTGGAGAATAACTGAGGCCGAGTAGTCTCCCATAGTCGAATGCTGTAAATCCCACTGAGATGATTTCCAAGCGACGAGAATGCCTCCAGAAGAACCGATCGCGTCTCGAGCGATGAACTTGGCATCATTGGCATGCCATATAGATGCCAGGAGACGAATAGAAAAGTTCGGAACTTTCGTTTCCTGCAAGCAAATAACGTCCGGGTTTTTGCGCTTGATAAGATCCTTGATTAGGCTCCGCTTCTGTCTGGAGCCCACCCCACGAACATTCCAGGAGAAGATTTTCATGAGGAAACAACTCTGCCCCGAACTCCCTTTCTTCCGCGTCTTGAGGTGGACGCAGGAGAACTGACATTCTGAGAATGCAGATTGCAAAGTTCCCTATTGGAAGATGATCGGTTCTTCTTTCTAACCGAATTTTTAGCCGGAGGGAGAGGTCTTCCTCTTTCTTCAATGTATTGGAAGAGCTCGAAATAATCCTTTGTCCTATCACCGAACGATAAACCCAGAGTACGACCAACATGACCGACAGTGTCCTTGATCCACCTCTTGTTCTGCATTTTATCGAAGAGTTCTTCTCGACTTTTGCCCTCCATGGCCAGTAAGAGATTGTCGGTCTGTTGATGGGAAAGGTCTGTTCTCATCTGGAGGGGGTCAGCGACGATAACCTTGGTAGGACCGTCCTCTTGGAATAGAGTCAGGGGGCCCATATCCGCCCAATCCTGTTTCCTGGAAGCTGAAGTGCTGGGGATGAGGGATAGGAAGAAGCATCGTTGAACTCTGAACTCAAACTGGGAGAGAAGGTGCCATGGTTATGAAAGTCTTCGACAGGCGTGGATTGGGAGAAGGGATGAGAGGGGGTGGAGGGGTTGGACGCTTTATGAAGAGTAGCAGGATTTTGAGGAACTGATTCAATAAGTGTGTGAGAAGGCCAGATGGTATGGGGCAAACAGATTCGGGTCGAGAACGGACCCGGATCCACGGATCCGATTTCGTTGAGGGACGTAAGCCTAGGAGGTGTGGTATGAGAATCCACGTGGACGTTGCTGATATATTCTGCAGAGACAGCAGATGTTGCGTGGTGTCTGGGCGAGATCGACGACGTGTCATCATGACGGATGGTTGGGAAATGAGAAGGAGTCGCATTACGTGGCTGGCTGTCCGTCGTTTGGGCTTCCGAACGCAGATGAGTGGAAGGATGAGAGGCACGTGTCGGAAGACGAAGCAGGCAGCGCGATTTCTCGGCCACGGGATGAGTGACTTGAGCGATACGAAACGGAAGGAGGCTCGGGGAGTTGCCACGTAGCTCTGAAGTCGGTGGGAGGTACGTGCGACAGTTTGCAGCGGCAGAGGAATTGATGGCTCCGTGAACCAGTGCGGCTCCGGAGTATGGCGACGAAACTCCATCTTCTCCGATCGGTTGCTGTAATTGCTCCGGAATCAGGCGTTCGTTGTCTCTGGCACGCCAAACGTCACCCCACCTGAGATGAGTAGAATGAGTATCTTCCCTTTGGACCGGTAGTGACACTATACGGTTGTACGCCTTTACGCGTACGTGGTCGGGGAGGGGGATTCCTTTCTTCCTACGAATCCTAGCTCTGATAACTCCAAGCTCGACTCCTGGCTGTGTTTTTGAATCCATTTCCAATAGGAAACCCAGTGAAGTTGCTGCCGATATGAGGAATTCATCATACCAGAATTCCAGGGGAACATCCCAGATGAGAACCCATATGTTTTCCTTGCCGAAAATGGAATATTCCTCCCAGGATATGATTTTAGCGATCGGGCCAGAATTAGGAGAATTTCCCACTGACGAGATGACGTCGGGCGAAAGGCCCGGGCAAACCTTAACCCATAAGACATTAGAGCCGATGGGTTTCAAATCTGAGATACCATATTGGAACCCAGTAGTTTCTTTGATCCATTCCCTGACTAGGGGGATAGACGCTCCCTCCTTCGTAATGATGACTACAGATTTTGCTAGCTCTGCTCTATTCTTCTCGAACTGCACTGGATCTATAGTTAAAGAATCGGTCGGAATGTCTTCGCTGGCTTCTCTGTAAGACCGATGAGCTGAAGTAAATATGGGTCCCTCTAATGGATCGGAAGAAGTAGAAGGGACTGTATGGTTGCTATTTCCATGGAGAACAACGTCTTTGAAGGAATGAACAGAAACAGGGATATTGGTATTAACTGCTGTGGGAGGAGCGTGGTATTGCTGGGGGGGCTTCGCGGGGGGCATGAACTTGGGATCCGAACGTCGGCGAGAGGGAGGATTGGGAAGTGTTTCAGGGCCATATCTGGCTCTTTGAACTAATAGTTTCCTGCCATCGAAACAATCGCCGTGTAGCGTGTCCACTGCTCTGGCGAGCTCTTTTTCGCTACCCATGCGGACTAGCGCAAAGCCACGATATTCCCCGCTAACTTTGTCTCGTGGCATGATCACATTCATTACTGCGCCCGCTCGCCCAAAATTTTTTTCAAGGTTAATCGGATACCACCCTTTAGGGTAACCTTTAACAAAGAGGGTGGGGTACTGCGCGTACTTGCTTCGGGTAGAATCTTGACGAATCTGGTGACGTCTTTTGGGGAGGATTTTGGTCCACTCCCCATCGTCGTGAATGATGGGAGTGAAACGGTTATCAGGCCGATTATCCGTGGCCGAAGCCATGGCCGGACGCCTCCCAACACCTCAGCTTCTTTTTTCACACATACAAAACACTTTTATTTCTGATGAGAATATTAAGAGAGAAGAAGAGATGAGAATATTAAGAGAGAAGAAGAAGAAGGAGGAGAGTTTGGGAGAGGTGATGTGGTGGATTAACGTCTTTTGTTAATTGAATTACTTTATGGACTCTTTCATAATCTCCACGTTGCATGCTAGCATTAAATCATGTGTCCTGCATCAAATTTGGCGTCAGAGAATAGGTTTAGCATAGGATTTTTGTGTTGCATCTAGGTTAGAGTCACATCTAGGGTTAGTAGAGTATAGATTGCATATAGGATCATATTGCTGAATTTTTGTTGGAGTATCTTATTGCTGAATTTTCAGTTCATGGCTCCACTTATACCATTGCTGAAATTTCAGCATAGTAATTTCAGGTTGTCACATTGCTGAATTTTCAGCTTGTAATTTTTGGATTACACTTGTGTTGAATTTTCGGTTTGGCATCCTCGGATTACTATCTTGCTGAATTTTCAACATAAGATTTGAGGATAGCGACTTGCTGAATTTTCTGGTTAGTGTGTTTAACGTGATCTCTAGGTTAGTACTATCATTGTCATTACATTGTCCTAGGATCCAGGATTTCCTTTCAGAGTGTCCTTATGTATGCCCACTCGTTCAAGACGTGGTTTTGACCTACATCCCACTATGAATCTAGAACAGATTGCCGATGCCCTTAACGCTATAAACAATCGTCTGACGGCTATTGAAGCGCACAATAAGACCACTGTGACTCAATTGACCGTGACCAATGCGCGTATCAATCGGCTTGATGCCTCCCTTTAGGCGAACCCCGACACTGGGGAAGATGTCCAATCACAAGCTGGGGATCAAATTGAAAGAGTTGAGATTGTGCCACTTGCAATTATTAGCTACGCTTTAAGCCAAATTGTAGAAAGTGATGATTGGCGCATGAATTCAATTTTCCACACTTATGCCAAGGGTAGTGGCAAAAACTGCAAGGCGATCGTTGATAGTGGCAATTGCATCAATGTGGTATCTGCTGACACCGTGGACTGCTTAGGTATGCTAGTCGTTCCTCACCCTTAACCCTATCGAGTCTCATGGGTTGATGTATCTTCAATTCCGGTATAGAGTAAGAGAACTTTATTGATATCAAACTTCTCTTACAATATTTAAGAAAAACTTACACTTAGAAAATATTGGAATGCCTTAGAAAATATTGGAATGCCTACCTTCTACACCACCCCTCCTTTTATAAACCCTAAATGAATTTTCAGGAGAATTCCCCAAACTAAGAGATTGATTTCAAATCAATAATAATTGAGTTCAAATCAATCTTAATAATAATAAAATCAAATCTAAGCAATAATCCTCCAAATCTTCAATCACATATTCAAACTAACCTTTATATCTTCAATCGCATCTCTTCATATATTCAATTACAATTTTAAATCAGTCCTACTATTTTCATAAATAGTAAATTGACAAATTTGATATTTAGGCCCCAAATCTATAAATAAACAATCCAAATTCAGCATGTGTTGGGCTCTACGGTGGGTCATGTGCCTATGTGGGCTGTGGGCTTGCATCAATTCTTCCCGGCTTTGAAGGAACTCATTTTTTAGTTGGAAACCAGTCTCAGCCTTTAGACTTGTACTACCTCTATGATGAATCTTCTTCTTCTTTAGTGGAAGCTGATGGTGCAAGGTGCAACCCTAAGTGTTGGCTCGGCATGACCTTTGTTGGTGTAGATGATGTCTCTTTCCCTCGTGCTTTTGTGGGTGCCAACTTGTTTGTTATAACTTTAAAATTCTCCATGGATCCTAGAACATTTTCCTCATTTTGCTTGCCACAATTGTCTTTTGCAGAAGTGCTTTGATTTGAGTGTTGAAGCTGACTTGCATGTCTATCAATGTGATTGCCACTATCAGTGGATCCATCAATTGATCCATTGGTGAAGTCAAACGTAGGTTCAATATTAATGTATCGATCACTTTAGATGTCAACTTTTCTTTGGACTCCGTGGATCTCTTTGTTGTTCCCGGAATTTCTACTTCAATTATGGCTTCTTTGTCACGTTTCAACAATCTAAGAGATTGATTTCAACTCAATTATAGTTAATTTTAAATCAATCTAATATACCTAAGATAGTAAAATCCTAATAATAGTGGAAGCAAATTTAAGAAATAATCGTCCGACTCTTCAATCATATCTTCAAATTAGCCCCTATATCTTTAATTAATTTCCACATATCTTCAATCACTTCTTTAAATCAGCCTCCATATTTTTCACAAATAATAAATTGTAAATCTTGATATTTAGGCTCCAATTTACAAATAAACAGCCCAAAATCAACACATGTTGGGCCCTATGGTGGGTTGTGGGCCTAGGTGGGTTATGGGCCTGCATCATATTGCCCATTGGAATCCTACTCTAAATGGATGTCAGCCACATGTGTGACGGCATGATGACAAAAAGAACTTACCTTTCTTAATAAAACTGAAAGTTTGTAGAATAATAAAAAGTTTCAAGTAGAAAACACAAAAATGACTAGCATGTTAGGAACGGGATACTTGTATATGTAACCTAGATTTTCAGAAATGAAGATTCACATGCTTGTTCCTCTATCAGAGTTTGTATCAGTATCCCCATCTGGGGTAACAGAGCGTTCTGTCTTTTGTTGGTTCTGTAATGAATTTTAAAATTAGCTGATATTTTTCCCCGTTGGGAATGCTGGTTCCTCAACACAAAGACCCAAGGTTGGACAATGCATGAGCTGATTGAATGCTGTCAGTAAATTTTTTTTTTCCAGGAAAATAAAATATTGTGACAATTTACCTCATTTTCTGATATAAAAATGGGCACATTTATTTATGCTGGGCTCGTCTAAGGCATTTAAATAAGTACGTGTTAGGTACGCGTACTGAGATAAACGTGTGGTGAAAGAGCTACTTGGAATTATTGAAACAACTTGGTTCTCAAACAGTCAGGTCTATTTGTCAGTGTGCTTGCATGTCTACATACGAATCCACAGATGGTCCGGTGGGAGCTCATATTTCCACAAGACGGAAGAAATGTATCGGATGTCACTTAGCTGATTCCATAATTAGTTGTGATTCTTGTAACAACATTTTTCTTTCAGTAAATATAGTGGGTTACTATGTATCGACATGTGGTCTTCCTCAGCAGTAAACTCTTTAGAGCTCCTTAGTTCTTATAGAATTCCCTAAGGGCCTGTTTGGATAGTGGAAAAGGAAAAGAAAAGAAAAGAAAATGGATGACCTCTCATGTAATGGGATGTTTTACAATGTTTGGCTAGCAAAGAAGTACTGGAATTCAAAGAGCAATCATTACTCAAACACTATAGTCAAATTCTCACGCACAAGATACAAGGTAACCATTGTGAGAGCTCAATCAGATTTTCACTTTCTATCCAAACAAGCTCCTCAAAATGAAATCCATGGGAATCCATATTTCATATAAATCTTGAGAAATCATTATTGGGAAATCATTACAGTTTTGGTTTCTTTTCTTTTCCTACTATTTAAATAGGCCCATGTTTGGATACATGGAATTGAAGGAAAAAGAAAGGAAAAGACTAATTAACCAATGATGATTTTCATGAGAACTATTGAAACATGAATTCCATTTTTGAGTTGTCGTTTGGATAGCAAGTGCAAATCCCATATTCCTCTCACAATATGCATCCAATTTCTTCTTCAAAGAATTTAAATTATGGAAAGGTGTAATGATTGCTCGGTAGAATCCACATTTTCTTTGCCATCCAAACAAACTGTCACATAAATGGAAAACCCTTTTCCTTTTCCATTGTTTGGCATGGAATTCATGATTTTCAAACAGGGCCCAAGATAAGCTGCTATTCAGATTATTGGATCATTAGTCCTGTCTAGTGTTAGATTTGATATAAGCTTGTTCACGACTTAATGATGTCACTCGTGATATGGTACATTTATGGTGTTACACCCAAATGGGTATGTTTAAGGTTGGTAGCTATGGCTACATCAAAATGTTGGGTGATGGCTATAGGTGTATGAATCATTGTAAGTGGGATCTTGAAAAAAGAAGACTACAGGAAGGAACATATGCCAACCACGTGGATTTTTGAAATTTCTGAATCTGGTGTTTGTGGTTGGTCAGATTGAAGGAGAGCTCCATGGTCTCAGCAGTCTCCTAATATCTGGTTTGATACATTGAGTTGCTTTCTTGAAAAATAAGGTGTCTTAAAAGAGAATTCTAAAAGCAGAAAATCACATGAATTTGATGAAATTGCATGTGGTGAGCCCATGGGCTGTGCACGGAAGCTTGGCAGAGCTAAGGAAGGGGGGGTGATTAGGACCAATAAAAATTATGCCTTTTAACACAATTGCCTACTTAAACTAATATGTAAATTAAACTAACTAAGGCAATTAACTCTAAAGCTTCCAAGCTATTAGAGGGTCCAATCACATAGACTACAAATGATATGTCATTCAAGCAATTAGTCTATAAATGATAGTTGCATGTGTGTGTGGGATGTGCTACCTATCTACTCCTAGCATTGATTTGATCATGCATACATATAATTAAGCATTCATCACATAGACATAATTAAACAAGTTTTCAAAAGACAATCCCAAACATAAACATGTATAGTGGTTCAATTTCTCTATTCCACTCTCGGTGGACGCACTCAACCCATGAGTGTACTAGATTTCACTATTGAAGGTTTTAAATCAGGTTCCTCTAACCTTTACATTCCTACACAATGATCGGCTCTCGCAAGAGACTCTACTTGGTTTTCTATAGGCTCGTCACAAACCTCGGTCCTACACAAGAACCCGCTGACGTACATTCCCGCCGAAGGCTCTCGTAAGAGACTTGAGTTGGTTTTCTATCGGTTAACTAACAACCTTGGTCCTAGTTCAATGACTTACATTGACTCCTGCCGAAGGCTCCCACGAAGACTAACACGTACACATCCGTGTCCGGTGAATTTGACCCTGCGCAAGAGCCTACGTCTTATTTAAGAGCCTACGTCTTATACAAGAACCTATCGAGTTTGGGTCACAAACTCTTACCCTCAATCCTACACAAGGAAAGAGAGTATGGATTCACTCAATGATACTTGTTGAATTGAGTACCGTTGATGCGCCATCTTGGTTGCTTGATCGATGCTCTTCTGTGCTTTAATCAGCTCCCCTTTTGCTCTCTCGATCATGATGCCGATGCGTTGCCAATGTTTCAACTTGAATATCAAACACCTTGCATGCGATGCTACAATGTGGTGACCAAGGTGATGGGAGGTTGGGTAAAATCTTCTACAACTAATGGAAAGTTGTAATGCCTAGGAGATTCTCTAAGAAGGGTTTTTTAGAGGATTTAGATAAGGATATACCTATAGTGGTTGGGTCTAAACTTTAGAAAATGGTGGGGATTAAGTCCATCTTCAACATTGAGGTTGGAATCCTCATTATAGTGGTAAAGCTCAAGAAGATGAATCAAATCTCATGGAATATGAGGCTTAGGATGTGGGATATGATTGAGGATTCACCTAAGCTTCAATTGTACCAAAAACCCTAAAAAATGCCAAAAGACCGGATCTTCTTTATAAAGAAATCGAGTTCCAACGGTCATAAAACGGGCAGAAACGGCTAATCTTCGGTCGTACCGAAGGTGGTCTTCGGTCAGACCGAAGGTAGCACTTGGTTGCAGCTGAAATACCCGGAATTATGTCCCAGCCCGCTGTCCTATTGTAGCCGTTTTCGGTTGGACCGATGGTGGGTTTGGTGGGACCGAAGATTGCTGAAATTGTGTCGTTTTTCTAGCAACATGGGACCTCCAAAGACAATCTAAGGATGGTCAATTTAGGCTCCTATGGCTTAAGGGATAATCAATAAAAGGTTTACCTACTAAGTTTAAGATCATCTAGAAGTTTAATGGGTTGTTTTGGGTCAAGGGTTAGGGTCACCAAGGCACCACATTTACCTGCTCCTTGATGCTCCACCTCCACTTGTGTCTTCGGTTTTTAGCTTCCACGGGCTCAACCACCTACATGACACAATGGACTCACGTGATTGACAAATAAGGTGTATAAATCGGTGCACTAACATTCGAGAATTTCCTTCACCTAGAGTTTATGGCCACATTGATAGAGGGCATCAATGTGCTCAACAAGCTCCTCATGTCTGGTTTGATAATTTCAATAGCTTTCTTGAAAAGCCATGGTGACATGCAACTGTCATCTAGATTTGAAGAGTTCCTCAACCAAGAGCTCAACAGACTTCTAGGCCCATCTGGTTATGAAACAACCACGCGGATTTGAGAATTTTCTTTGCCATGAGTTTGTAGTCAGATTAAAAGGTCGGTGACCTAGATTGCAATAGGCTTAGGAATTCGGAAGTGTCAATCTAACAATTCAATCTGTCCTCAGTTGCATTTATTCTCCCTACAGTAATAAGGTGATCGAAGTAGAATACGAGGAATCTCTGCATGAAGTTATGCATGCCGGTTATTAAAATGGATTAGATTAATGGGTGAAAAACATGCATGATGATAATGCAAACTGACGTTCAGACTGCTAGTTGAATTGCTGCTCTCAGTTCAGGTCGTCTCCAATTTGGTGGATTGATGATGCAGCGTCCCACATCTTGAAACAAAAAAACTGTAACAGCATCTTCACTTTAATACAGAGGAATATTACACGTTGAAAGTACAAAAAATGTGCTGAATCCGATTTGGTGCCTCTCGAAATCATGGCTGTGAGTTTATGTTGCTTCTATTTCTTTTCTTTTTTACCCATGCAAAAAGAACATGTTACACATATCTTATATGTATATATATACAATTGTAGAATGAATTGCTAATGATGTTGCCGTCACCTTCAGCGGATTCTTTGTGAGCTAGAAAAGAATCTAACATTATCATTATATGGTGGAAGTTCTGTTTTTTTTTTCCCCCTCCTATTTTGCTCTTTCTTCCACACTACACATATCCAGTGATACATTAGTTTCGAAAGGGTAGCAGGTTAGTCTGACTGGGCTTCAACTGTGGAGAAGAAAAGCCTGGGAAGTAGCACCCTAATAGAAATTTATAGATTTAGATCATTAATATATGTTTGTTATGTTTGCTGTGAGAAGAATAGAGAATAGATTATACTAAGAAAGAGGGCAAGGTGAGTATACCTCAAATCTGAGTTCCAAGGGCCGAAGAATTTATTTGGAGCCTGGATGAGTCCTTGTTTGCTCAGGCCTCAGGGTTTTTGGACAATTTTTTTTTCTGTTGCGTCACACCATGGTTTCGACTGCTCCATAGACCGCGAAAGATACGTTTTTTGGGATCAATGTAAAACCGAGATATTGCATTGTGGCACATATGTAGCTGACCCCACCGGTTAACTGTATTAACCATTGCACAAGGACCATGCATACTATTTAGAGTGGTGTGGATCGTGGGTCAGACTCTGTCAGGACCTTCTCCCTTGGACGAGTCATGCTGAGTCACCCCTGACTCAGGCGAGTCACAACTCAACCCGTGGAATGAGTGAGGACATGTTACCAGGTCTGAAAACCATGGTGCAGATTGGTGTGGCTCATCCTTCTCATGCTTTGTCTTTGTAGATTGATATGGCTCATCCCAGTTGAATCTTTTCTAGTTTATTTGTCATATGCCCTAATACAATGCTGATTCTCTTTCTCTCTCCTAGCAATTTAGGTAGGATCCACATTTAGATGGTGAATTGTTAAACGCTTTATGATCAGCTGCCTAACCAAAGTCAAAATGAGTTATCAAATGGCTGAGTTAGATGACCTGAATGGGCTGTTTTAGATGACTCAGTTTGACCCAAATATGAAGCAGAATAGATGGTACAGTTGTGTACATATGTATGCATTTTCCATTAATCGGGCTGAGCTGGTCATACTTGTAGCTTCTGCTTTTAAACTTTTGAGTTGGGTTATGCTTGGTCGGGTTGGGTTGTTGAGCTTGACTCAATGACAATTATATGGGTCGAGTTTGCTCGGGCCTGGGCTTGATGAATTTTAAGTTGGCGGGGTTGGTCACACCCACCGGGTCAAGGGTTGAGCGTGGGTCTGAATTCTTGGCCCATTTTGTAGTAGGCATGTTTGGCTTCAACTGATCCAAACTGACTTAGATGCGGGCTCCTCCTTGGATGGATTCCTCCTTTTGCTACTCAGCCTACAGGGTATTAGCAGCTGTTTTGAGTTGTTGATCCCTTCCAAGGATAGGTTCTTACACGTTACTCACCCGTCCACCATCTATTGTATTTTCAAATAGGTTAGGAAAGCTCTAGGGAAAATTAGTGGTTCAATTCAATGTTGTCTAACAAGGAGTTAGAACACAAGTGTGAGCTAAGTAAATCAATGGACAGCCTTGGAAAAGATTATTCTTTTTACCAAAATATGCAGATTAAATCATGATCTTATAATATAACAAGAACAAGAGATCTTTCTCGAACAATCCCTTTGCCCCTAATTCTTTGAGAATTAGGGAGATCTTTGTCGAATTTGAATTTGTTCATTTGGAATTTAGATTCTTCTACTTATTTATTTTCTTGAATCCGAGATCCAAATTTTAAAGAGATTTGCTAATTGTGAAGTTGAAAAATGGTTAGAAATTATATTTAGCTTCTTATTGTATTATAAAATGCAATGGAAATTGATTGTCACTTTTATACTTTTCTTCAAGGATGAGTGAATTTATTTCTTTCTATAAAGTTAATCCACGAGTATTTCCTAGGTCATGAGAAATGACTTTTCCCATTGGCAGTTGACCTTTAAACATTTTCTTAAAATGAACGTGGAAAATAAACGTTGTAATCGATTTCTTTGGGACTCTATTTGGCTAGTGGCCCCAACACCAGCCAGCTAGCTAGTGTCAAAGCTCTATGGGCCCACCATGATGTATGTGTTTTATCCAAGCCGTCCATCCATTTTTTCCAGCTCATTCTCGGGCATGTACCCAAAAATGAGGCAAATTCAAATCTTAGATGGACCACATCACAGGAAACAATGGGGATTGAATGCTTACTGTTGAAAACTTTTTAGGGGCCGGGCCACAGAAGTTTTGGATCAAGATGATATTTGTGTTTTCCCTTCATCCAGGTCTGAATGACCTTATCGACCTTATCAACAGATTGGATGGCAAATAAACATTACAGTGGGCCCTAGGAAGTTTTTAATGGTGGACATTCAATCCCCACTGTTTTCCTGTGGTGTGGTCCACCTGAGATTTGGATGTGCCTCATTTTTGGGTCATACTGTAAAATGAGCTGACAAAATGGATGGACAGCGTGGATAAAACACATACATCATGTTGGGGCCCTCATAGCTTTGACACCAGCTAGCTGGCTGGTGTTAGGGTCAATAGCCAAACATCGTACCTATTTCATCAGATATGGAGAGAAGTTTTTCCTACAGCGTTCTGGATTCTTGGTATCCAAACACCCCCAAATCCACACGATGTATAAACCTGGCCATCTAATGGCGATCACACGTGCTAGCTCGGCAGATTGGCAAAATGTTCTACTGGGTATCCGTCTGTTTGGATGCTCTTGAACAAAAATCAGGTTGGTCCGCTCATTAGGTGGGCCATGATATTAGCTATGGGTGGGCAGGCGGCTCAGGAAAAATCGGACATATGCTCTGTTTTTACCTGTGGTTTACATTTACCTGATTAATGGACGGACCTGATTCTTGGGCCAGGACATCAAACTAGTGGGACCCTCATGATAGGTGGATTAGATCTTGTACATATGTGCCCGTAGGTGGCGTGCACATGAACTGCCTTACACACATGCGTGGTCTTAGCATGCTCTTCCTCTATTACTTCTGGTTACCGTTTTAAAATGGCAGTGGCGAAACATCAGCTTTTCCCTTCTCTGAGACAAGCAGAGTCTTCAGTTCACTCTCAGTTTCAAATATCCAAGAAAAACATATGGACAATTTCTCTGCAAGTACGAAATCTATCCAAGCAATCTCCTTTTCTTCATTCCATCATTTTCACAGTCAGATGGTATGCAAGTAGAGATTTTCCTCTTCAAAACCCTTATGTGGAATTTCGGAAGAAGATCAAACCATTGGATTTTCTGTTCTCTTATCCAAACCAGTTTCACTTCACTGAGATTTAAACTGACCCAATTCATGAACTCTTAAGTGGTTTTGCTGAATCGATGTCCTTCGGCAATAAAACTCAAATGGGTTGTCTTATTTCTGATTTTTCGAATCCCTTCTTTCTTCCTCCATCACTACATATAGATTTTCAAGTACTTACTTGGTTGATGGTGAAGATGATGATAATGACTTTGATGCCGATGGTGATGATGAGGATGGCGATGGTCTTGAATTATCACAGTTGGGTATAAAAGATGAAGGTCTGCTTCAAAATGTTGAGATGGTTCTGGGTTTTCTAGTGATTTTGGACATGTGCTGCTGAGGTGAAGCACAAGCTGGGGGGATGCAGTGTGCCCGCTTCACTGGAATTGGTCGCGCAGGTCCTTTCTCGAGTCAGAAATGATTGGGAAGCAGCATTTACCTTCTTCCTGTGGGCGGGGAAGCAGCCGGGCTATGCGCATGTGTCCGTGAATACCATTTGATGATTTCGATCTTGGGGAAGATGAGGAAGTTCGACATGGTGTGGGCCTTGATTGATGAGAAGAGAGGGTGGAAGGATGGCCCGTCTCTAGTTAATCAGATGCTCTTGATCATGATCAGGAGATACTGCACTGTGCATGAAGTCAGGAAGACGATTGACTCTTTCTTCGCATTCAAAAGGTTTGGGTTTAGGATTGGAGTTGAGGAATTCCAAGACCTTCTATGCGCCCTCTGCCGCTATAAGAATGTTCAAGATGCCGAGCATTTGCTCGTGTAAGGAGAATGTGTTCCCTTTCGATACCAAGAGTTTCAACATTGTTCTCAATGGATGGTGCAATATGATGGTTAATTTGCGGTGGCGAAAAGGTTTTGGTGGGACATGGGGAAGAGAGGCATTGCTCACGATGCTTTCTCATATGGGAGTATGGTCTCCTGCTACTCAAATGTCAGTAGTCATCGTGATGTTCTGAAGCTGTTTGATGAAATGAAGGAGCTGGGGATCACCCCAGATAGGAACGTTTATAATGCAGTTGTCTATGCTCTCACAAAGGGATACTGCTTGACGGATGCTGTCAATCTCATGAAGACAATGGAAAGGAAGGGTTGCATCCCTAATGCAGTTACTTCCAATTCGCTGATGAAACCTCTCTGTAAGGCTCGCCGGGTGGATGATGCACGGGCTATGTTTGATGAAATGCTGGGGAAGGGCCTCTCCCCTTCGGTCAGATCTTACCATGCATTCTGTGCTATTCTGAGGACCGCAGAAGTGGTTTTTGAGCTCTTGGACAAAATGGAAGAGATGGGGTGCTGCCCCACCAATGATACTTATATCATGTTGATCTGGAAATTTTGTCTGTGGCGGCAGCACGACAATGTCTTCAAGCTATCACTACACCAAAACTTTGGTTCAGGAACGAACAGGTCTCTGGTTTAGAAACGGCGCAGGGCCGTTTCCGATTGAAAACGGTTTGCAACCGCTCCTGACTGGTCTTAAATATATCCCGTCCCAAACCCTATTCTCTCTCCCATTTTTACTTCTCATTTCGTCATAGGTCGATTCCCCCCCCCCCCCCCCCCAGCTCTCTCTCTCTCTCTCTCTCTCTCTCTCGTTTTTCTTCTCTTGTCCGCCAGCCTCCCACCTGGCCCCTTTTAAAACCCTCATCTCCTTCCTACCCCCATTGATTTCGATCTTTTCATTTCTCAACGGCTCTGGTTTTCCCTTTCTTTCCTTTTATAAATACCGCAAGTTCCGCAACCCTCTGATTTCTGTCTGAAATCTCTTCTCCGTTATCTGGACTTTTCTTCTTTCATGGCCGCCATTCTCGATCTCACTCCCGCTTTTGGAGGATTCCGTACGACCAGATGGCCGGAAAATGGCCGGATTCCTGGGAATGGATTCCGTCCTCGGGATGCTGGAAAATTGAGTGGCAGAGGTTGCAGGGCCATGGTGCAACAGACAGTTCAGGGTGCCTCGGCCAATTACGCAAAAGATGGAGAGACTGTCAGCAAAGGAGTCGCTTCTTCTTGCTGCAAGTACCAATTCATCCCTGTTTAAAAGAATTCGCTGGTTCTTTATTTATTTATTTATTTTTTGATTGCTGCGTTAGGGTTTCAGGAATGTGGGAATTGATGGGTTTGAAGATGTTTATATTGGAGGCTCATGGCAGCAAGTGTCTCCTTGATTTCACATAGGGATTTAGAATGTTGTTGGGCCTCCTCTTCTAACCTACCTACCTTAGCCTCCATTGTCTTCTCCTGCCTTTGTTCCTGCGTGGGGCATGCTCAAGATTTTTGCTTTGATATGAAAAGGGTAGATCTCTACTCATGAATGAGCAAGGTGTATGTGTTTTAATCCACTTAGAGGGTAGATCTGCCTCCTAGTACAAGAAGCACTATTTTAATGAAAGTTCTCTGTGATTTTTCATATTATTTTGTGCTACTTAATAGCCTAGACTCACCATGTTTGGGAACAATTTTTTTTTTTTTTTTTAAAACAACAAAAAGATAACAACTCTATTCTAATCAAACCTCATCCTCTCACATGCCATCTCACTCACATTTAAGATGCCCATCCAAATAGGGCTTATTAGGAAATAAAAACCATAACGTTAGGGTTTTGAAAATGAGATGGTAGGATATATCCGGGGTTGTGATTCTTTTGCTGAATTTTCATTAGTCAGTACTGTTCGCAAATTATTGTTTGCTCTTTGCGATAATTTGGTTATTGAAGTAAAAGATTGTTCATGTTTCCATTGTGTCAGTTAGTTTCATTTTTGTAGTGTTTTTTTTTTTTTTTTTTTTTTTTTTTTTTTTTTTTTAATGTAAATTATGGTTTTGGAAATGTAGAGATCGTTAGGATTTGTGTCACGTCTCCTTGGTTATTTTGAATTTTTATGTGTCGCTGAATTGCAATTCTTTTAACTGAATTGCTTGAATGTTAATGGATTCTTAACCAACATTCTGTTGCTTCAAAATTGTTATTGGTGGAATGCAGTTTTCCATTACATGAGTGCATGTAAATTATCAATGTTTCGATGAGAATGATTGATGGAAGAAGATGCTTATTGCAGCCCTATCTTCTGGTGTCAGATTGGTTGAATGAAAGGTGAGCTAATTTTATTGACACAACCGAGGTGTCTTCATAGGAGATTTCCATTGACTGTTGCAAACTTATTAGGATTGGATGTGCTGATCAAGGATGGATATGCAAAAGCTACAGCAAATCTGAAGTTTTTGAACTCGGTATTTCTCATTGTGTGACTTGAGTTATGCTCATCACTCTTTTCTTCATGTTAAAGCAATGCTGTTTGTTTCTTGTGCTGTTGATCCTTGCAAAAATGACCTAAAGAGCAGTGAAATGCCTGTAATTCGAGAAAGTTCTACAGCTGTTGCTGATCATTCCTAGAAGGCTAAAGAAGATATTTAGATCCATCACAATTCTTCGTCATTTTAAAACCGTGCTGTTAGTTTCTTGTTCTGTTGATCCTTGCAAATATGAGCTAAAGAGCAAAGCTGTGAAATGCCCGTAATTCATAAAAGTCCCATAACTGTTGCTGATCATTCCTAGGCAGGCTAAATAAAATATTTAGATCCATGTAATGTACATATCTATAATCTGATTTAGAAAAGCTGGGTCCATTGTGAAATTGTTAATAAATAAATAAATTAATCTTCAAAGTATATGATGTACCTCGTATTTCTGTGTTAGCCCTTTATGAAGTTGTTAGCATGTCATGTTTTACTTATTTTTACCGAAAGCTACATGCTGAAAGTGGAGGTTTTTTTTTAAAAGCTAGTGTTTTGTGAACATAGTGCAGCTGTCACGGTTTCCCGTATCGGTATCGGTTGGCGTAATGGTGACCTCCAAAACCGATACGGATACGGGGGCGTAACGGCGCAAAAATTTTTTTTTGCCAAAAAAATATGAAAAAATATGGATTAAATTCGGAATATTCAAGCATTCCAAATATGCAATCATTTATAAATTGGAACATGTTTATGGTGCAACGGTCCACTCTTTGGTGAGAAGTTGTATCGGACTGTCTGATGAATTTATGAACCATATAACCTGAATTTGACTACAAAATTCATATATTTAATTTTCTAACTATCTACTATCAATGATAGATATATTAGAATGAATGTAATATGAAAATATCTTACATTAGGTGTTTGCAATTATTTTTGAGGAATTTCTCAAACATACCTGTGCACGTGACTGTGATTCCTGTCTATGACCTGTCATCCTCAAGTCAAGAATATTAAAAAAAAAATTAGTAGTGTCTGATATACTCCCCTGCAACTTGATTAAGGATTACTTGATTGGTTGTCAGGGGAGCTATTTTAAATACAAGTTCGGCAGTGTCAAGTGTGTGCATGGCTTCTTGCAATAATACTGCTGTGAGCTGTCTGCTGCAAATACTTACCTTAATACAAATATATATTCACAATCACAAGTCACCACCAAAACGAAAATTTGCTTTTTTGTGGTTGCTCGACCTCCACATCATCGTCATCGTCACCATCAGGCTGAGGCTGTCCAATAGGTGTAGGTGCTGCATATCCATAATATCCAATGTCAGAAGGAAATACTAGATCAACGAAACCTGAGGATGACTGATCCTGACTAGGCAACGACTCTGACCCCGAGTAAGGATATCCACCAGTGCCCGTCGAATAGCCATACTGGTGCCAATACTCAGGCTGTTGAGAATCTTGAGATTGAGAGTGCGTCTGCTGTGATGTGTAACTTGGATTTGGATCTGGATATCTATAATCATATGGATATTGATCGGGAGGGCTACTCCAACATGAATGTGATGGAACAGGCTCAGTATAACCATCATAATCATAATCCAATTGACCATAAGAATATCCATCATAATAACCAAGACCATGAGCCTGCTGATGTTCTAGACCTCTCGAACCCGGTGCACCACTAGATGTACCCTCCTCTTGCTGCCTGTATCGTGACTCGGTACACTCATAAGTCCGACCTCGTATACCACTTCGTCGATGTTCATCGACATCGTGATCTGTAGACGGCTGTATAGGGTGCTGAGCAACACCAGAAGTGCCAGCACCAGGGGCAGGGGGTCATCGTCATCATCCAACACGGTCACGCTACCACTGCTCGTAATCTTTTGTTGATCTTGAGCCGTATCCGTATGTGGCATAAACGCTGCCCCTCTTACTGGGTCCAACACATCTGCACGACTCTCTTGTTGTGCTCTGCGTATTTCTGGGTCATCAATTTCCAATTCTTTACTATCCTCTTCAATTTGCTTTTCCCTTGTTTCCAACCAAGGTAGAAGTGGGTCATCCTCATCATAAATATTGTCCAAGTTTATTGGACAGTAGTCTCCGTTATCGGCAGCTGTAATGCTTTTATGATGTCGTCGCATTCTTAGTTTTATATTGTAGTGCATGAATACAAGTCTATCTAATGTTCTAGTCTGCAATCTATTCCTATTCTTTGAATGAATGAGCGCAAAACAACTCCAATTCCTTTTGCAGTTAAAGGAAGATGTTGTGTGGCTCAAAACTTTTACTGCAATTTTTTGGAGAGCTTTCATACTCTCTCCGAAATTAATCCACCATTAGCCGGTTGCAACCCAGATACTGCATGCTGTGCAAGAGCATCTCCAAAGCTACCAAAGCGATTTCCAAATGTATCTAATTCATTCAATGCCTTTATTTGCAGATCTAAGTCAGGCTCTAATCTCTTTATCACATTTTTTAGCCGGACACGAACTTCATCATCCGCAACAAATGATTGGACATATCTATACCTAGGATTTAGGTAGTAACCTGCTGCATGAAGATCGTGATGAAGTTGTTTTGTCTATCTCCTGTCGATCATCTTCCAGTAAGTTTCCCAGCTTCTACAATCACGTTGAATTGCCAACTTTGCCTTATCCATGACATCATATAGGAAGTCCATGGTAGGTGCTTCATCGGTTTCAACAAGACGAAGTACCTTTATTAGTGGCTCCATCACCTTTAGGATCGCCTTGACCTTCTTCCAATATTTGTTGTCCCGTATGATGTTTGCAACTTCGACCGGTGTCTCTGATGTCTTCTTCCCATGTTTTGTTTTGAGCCATTCTCGGGAAGCGAATATCTCACTCAACTCTCCCCTATGCTGGAATAAACTCTCTAATGCTATAAAGTTTGTTGCGAATCTAGTCGCCGCAGGCCTCAACAATTCTCGTCCTTTCGTGAACTTTCTCATTATTGCGACTACTTGATTATGGTTGTAAATAAACGTCGTCACTTCTTTTGCCCTTTCGACCATTTCCTTAACATTCTTCTTCTATATCTTCCAATATAAGATCAATACAATGGGCAGCACATGGTGACCAAAAAAGATGTTTTCTCTTATCCATCAACATGTCCTGCAAGCTTATATGATGCTTCATTATCTGTCACAATCTGCACTACATTCTCCTCTCCAATGTCATCCACAACTTTATCCATGAGGCCCATAATATATTGAGAATCTTTCGTTGCTTCCGAGGCATCAATTGATTTGTGGTATATAGTTCCTAAGTGGCAGTACACCATGAAGTTGATCATGCTACGTCTGGTTGGGCCAGTCCAACCATCACACATGATCGTGCATCCTTTGGCTTGCCATACATGTTTAAAGGTAGCCACGTATGCTTTCACATGCGCATACTCTGCATTTGTCCATTTCCCCCTAATCTCCTTAGCCGCAGGAGCTTTTATTCCTTCACCTGCTTCTGCTGCTGCATCGATTATCACATTCTAATATGGAGAATTGGCCGCGTTAGGAGGTATGTTGGCATGTATAAATAACTTTGCTGCTGCTCTACCTAATTTCTCAACGGAAGTTCTCCTCCACATTTGTTTTATCTTCTTTTGTTTAGTTGATTTTTTCTTAAACAGGATTGAATCAATAGAGGGTCTCCTAGGCTCATTTACTTCTTCATCTAAATGTATAGGGGCATCACGTGAAGATGTCTGTCGTCGGCTCTCAAACACATGTCGTAACCCACCAAACCTACCCCCCACCCCTAGTCCCACCTGCAGAAGTAGTCGCACTTCCAGTTGCGCTCCCACTCCCACTCCCACTCCCACTGCCCCCCTGTATCACGCACTGACCCATGCGTGCCAAACATGCGGCGACGTTCTTCCTCTTCACGATCTAGACGCAAGCTCTCTCTCATAGCTATAGTTACTTCCCGATCTGAATATTCGTCAGACTCAATAATATCTTTATCACGAACGCCCATATATTCAGGACCAAACATTTCCTGTCGAGCTACATCTAAAATATCATCTTTCTTTTTTTTGTACAGCAGCACGTTTACCCTTCGACTCATCTAGACTAGCTTGCATTAAAAACATTATCTCTTTCGGTACTCTGGCACATGACGCAACTTGACCCTTTCGATGTGCTAAATGTTGTTTGAGACGGGTAATTCCACCAGTCACTAGTCTATCACAATACTTGCACTTCATTTGGTGCCTAGTACCACTAACCCTCTCACAATGTTGCCATCCAATATCCTCACTTGTTGTTGGCCAGACCCAGACATTTCTTTAGGTTTAGGTAGATGAGTGTATGACCTATGTTAATAAAGATGATTTTATGTTCTAACTAAAATACTAAACCCTAAGAAGCCCCAAAACCTGTCCAATATAAGCAAATAAAAATATAAAGTCACTAATTCGAAAATACAAAAAAAATTATAAAATGACACCACAAATCTGTAAAATGCACATTAACATATTCTACTATGATTAACACATCATATGACATGATTAAAACAACAAAACAATCATTAAAAATTGATTTTTCAAATTTTTTAAAAAAAGGGCCAAAATTCATGCGTAAATAGAAAAAATATTAAATGGCACCCCAAATCTGTAAAATGCACATTAATATGTTTTACTATGAGTAACACATCATATGGCATGATTAAAACAGCAAAACAACCATTGAAAATTGATTTTTTGAATTAAAAAAAAAAGGGTCAAAATTCATGCGTAAATAGAAAAAAATATTAAATGGCACCCCAAATCTGTAAAACGCACATTAATATGTTCTACTATGATTAACACATCATATGGCATGATTAAAACAACAAAACAACCATTAAAAATTGATTTTTCAAATTAAAAAAAAAGGGTCAAAATTCATGCGTAAATAAAAAAAAATATTAAATGGCACCCCAAATCTGTAAAATGCACATTAATATGTTCTACTATGATTAACACATCATATGGCATGATTAAAACAGCAAAACAATCATTAAAAATTGATTTTTCGAATTAAAAAAAAAGGGTCAATTCATGCGTAAATAGAAAAAAATATAAAAAAAATATTAAATAGCACCCCAAATCTGTAAAATGCACATTAATATGTTCTACTATGATTAACACATCATATGACATGATTAAAACAACAAAACAACCATTAAAAATTGATTTTTCGAATTAAAAAAAAAAGGGTCAAAATTCATGCGTAAATAGAAAAAAATATAAAAAAAATATTAAATGGCACCCCAAATCTGTAAAATGCACATTAATATGTTCTACTATGATTAACACATCATATGGCATGATTAAAACAACAAAACAACCATTAAAATTGATTTTTCGAATTAAAAAAAAAGGGGTCAAAATTCATGCGTAAATAGAAAAAAATATAAAAAAATATTAAATGGCACCCCAAATCTGTAAAATGCACATTAACATGTTCTACTATGATTAACACATCATATGTCATGATTAAAACAGCAAAACAACCCTTAAAAATTGATTTTTCGAATTTTAAAAAAGAGGGTCGAAATTCATGCATAAATAGAAAAAAAATAAAATTAAATGGTACCCCAAATCTGTAAAATGTACATTAACATGTTCTACTATGATTAACACATCATATGGCATGATTAAAACAACAAAACATATTAAAAAAAGTATAAATACCTATTTTTGACGAATTTCTGAAAAATGGCTCATCGAGCTTTGATTCAACAAAATCCATAATATAATGTGTTTTTATTTCAAATACCCAGCTAAGGTTGGTCGAAATTAGTAGTAGGAGTGAGAAACAGTTTGGAAGCAAGAAGTTTCAAAAAAACAACAAAAACAGAGCTTAAAATGAAAAAAAAAGTTACCGTTTTTTTACCGTTACGGGCTAGCCGTTACGGGTCAGTAACGGCCGTTACGCCTGTAACGGGCCCGTATCGGCCGATACGGGCACAAAAAACGATAACGGCCGATACGACCCCGAAACGCGTATCGGCCCTTACCGTTTTGGCACACCTTAGCAGCCGATACGTAACCGTTTTGGCACACCGTTTTGGCACACCTTAGCAGCCGATACGTAACCGTTTTGGCCACGGCCGATACGTAATCGTTTTGGCACACCTTAGCAGCCGTTGGTTTGGTTTTCCATTCTATGTACACTCATTACTTACATGCTTATTAGCTTCCTAATATTCTCATTACTTGTATTGTAAAAGCTCAATACAAGTGCCTGAGTGGATTTTGAAGTTCAGGTTCTATTTTCACTAGATATGGCATGGATAAGGCACTGGTATAACATGGATGCAGCTTGTGTACTAAAGTAGCCCAAGGGTTGAAATAAAATTAGAAGCAAGAAGTACCATATTTGATGGTCAATTCCCCATCTCTCTAGGTGCTTCAGTTGATCTCCAATCAATCCCCACACCTGGAAGAATAAAAGGGGAACAGAAAATGAAGGATAAATATGTGGAATTCCTCCATGCAAACCAAATGGAGTCGCACCAAAGGGGTTCTAGTGGCATTGTGCTGCTATGTTTTTAAATCCCATTGCTGGAAACAAGAATGAACTAAACCAAAAATCTCAGTCAATCAATAATCAGTGTGTCATGATGTTTCATAAGTCCAGCTCTGTGCCACAGGCTACAAAATCATCTAAAATTCTCTAGAAAGTAACTTGTAGATGTTTCTTTCTTACTTGCACCTCAGTGGTCCCCACATGCTTATCTAGTCCTGATCCAACTGCTTTTAAAAGACTATTCGAACTAGGAAGCTGAATAAAGACTTCCAATTAAAAAATTACTTCTCCAAATATACCAGAACCATATGGGCAATTATATAAAACCATCGCTGTGTATGCGGTTCGATTTCTGTAAAAGCCTCGAAACCTGCATTTCAAGCAACCGTATGGCTGGATATTCTGTACGGTTGCCAAAAAAAAAAACAAACCAAGTTTATATCATATTCCAAGTTCTTTAAAATATGATTTGATCCATAAAATGTATGAGATTTCTTAAAACTATCGATCACTATGTATCTTTTTGCAGCTTTTTATGCTATTTCAGGAAATGCAAGCCTTTGTTCATTAAAACAAATGCAGCATTGCAGCTCATCTAAATGATTTTGTAGGAATTTTCTACCTGCCCCTCTTAGATCTCATGATTCTTTGCAGCGTCAGGTCATAAGACTGCTTCTTTTCTCCTACTCTTTTGCTACTTCAAGTGACTAAGTTGTCTGAGATCTATCATTAATCTGATGGGCATAACTGTGCCCTGTTTTAGGGATATAGATTACTCCACAAGCACCTCTAATCCCTATTATTTGGGTTACTTTAGCACGGGAAAGTAAATGACAATTGATAGTTGTACTTTTATTGGAGTTTGATGAGCATCTGTCGTGCATGTGAAACATGGTTACAATGATTTGGACCTCTGATTCAATTATCAAGCAGATGGATCAGCTATAGCCTAAAAGCTATGGTGGTAGAATTATCTTAGTTATTATATTTGTGTGTCACAAATGGATGATTGAGTAATGATTAATTTGGTGGACAAAAATACCCCCATTAGATGCTTAAGATCACTTGATCTTCTTTTGTATAGGGGCACATTGGCAAGGGTGTTCATGGAATCTATGGTTGTCTTATGATAGAAATGGATTAGGTGCATCACATGGTGGTAAAAAAAGGATTTTTTTTTTTTTTTTTTTTCAGTTGTAGGGGCCTTTTGGCAAAAATCCGTTTTTCTTTTGTTTTCTGGTGTTTTTGGAGAGAGTGTTTTCTTTTGTATGGTGAAAATGGGCTTATTGCACATTTCCTGTTACTAGTAGGGTTGTTTGGCAAAAATCCGATTTTTTTTTTTTTTTTTTTTTTTTTCTTGCTAGTCTTCTACATTTGTAGGACACTGCATTTTCATGGCGGATCTCTACATTTTTTTTCCAAATGAATTTGATTTTCTTCACTTGACTTCTTCAAAAGCAGATATTTTCCTACACATACTACAAGCTCAAGTTTTTTTTTTTTTTTTTTCCTTCTTTCTGCAATGGCGGCGTCTAAGCGGAAAATGCAATCGGTGGAAGCGGACAGCGGCGTTGAGAATCACATTTCTTCCTTTCCAGGTGAGGTTTTAGAATGGGTTCTTGTTTTCGTGAAATCGCACAAGGATAGGAGCTCTGTCTCTTTAGTCTGCAAGGACTGGTTTGGGAACTTCCGTGTGCTCTCCCTTGTGAGCTGTGATGGTTTCAGCACTGATGGGTTTGCAGCCATTGCAACCCATTGAAGGTGATTTCCTTTCCTCTTCTTCTGTTTTTATGTATGAGTTTGAGCTCTTGTCATTATCTTTGCTAAAATGAGATCAATTTCAACTCTCTCTCTCTCTCTCTCTCTCTCTCTCTCTCTCTCTCTCTCTCTCTCCCTCCCTCCCTCCCTCCCTCCCTCCCTCCCTCTCCCTAAGTCGGCCTATGTTCACATATAAGTCACACGTGCTGGTTCGGCTGGATGTTGAAAAGGGAACTGATGATCTACAACTGGCCGGATGTTGAAAAGGCCCCACTGGTACACTGATTAGCAAATGGACATCATCATATCTTCTTTTATTCACATTACTATAATCTGGACAAGTGTCGTGTTTGTGTTTGATTACATTATTTAATACAAAGGTAGATGCTATTAGAATATGTACAATAAACATGGTGCCTTAATTGGCTTAGTCAATATGGTATTTTGCTGTCATTTACAGTTATGAGTTTCGTCTAAGGGTAACTCTGTCCCAGTGGAGATCTGATGTTGACATCCCGCATACGAAATACCAACACTGAGGGAAAACTGTTTTCTTTCACCTTCGCATACCATATGAGTGGGCCAGTTTGATTATTTATTTATTTATTCTGCATATGCTCTTCTTCCATATGATTGTTTGCTCTATAACATGTGTTCCTTTTTGTGGCAATATTCTAATCTTTTCTTGTTAGCAGAGAACACTGATGAACCAAGAGGTCTGAACTGTGCAGTCAGTCCAAACCTTCAAGCCAATATTAAATGAAAATGGTGATTTCATATCTAGGATAAAATCTGATTTGCATTTGTAATTTGTCAACAATCTCACAAGTTCTCATTTGCAATATGGTTTTGTTAATTCATGGTTCACACATATTGCAAATTAAAAAGAGAAGAGGAAGAAGAAGAAGAAGAAGAAAGAGGCTCTCCCATATCACTAAGGTTCTGTGTTTCCATACTGTCCAACCAGCTATGGGCTTTTCAATGTAGAACATCTGCTGATGCTAGGGTGGAGTAGAACTTATACAATTCTGTTTGGTTCAAAATCCATCCTGATTTCCATGCTTCTTCTTAACAAATTCAGCATGGTTAAAACTGAACAAATCTTGAAAAGGCTTAGACTTATAGTAGTCTTGTTGGAGTATGTTGTTTTGTTTGGGATAATGCGTTTATGTTTTGTTTCAATGGTTTCTTTAAAGACTTGTGGGCTGCTGATGCAATTTATTTACTTTACATAATGTAATGGTGAAGATTCTCATTTAGTATTCTGTGGTTTCCATTATTACAGAAAGCAGGGACTTTTGGGGAGAGAGATCACATGCCATCTACTTCATTTGCTCCTTCGGGTGTGTCCAAGAGAAATGCCATAAGCACATAACCAATGTTGCTAACTGAAGCTGTACACAATGGTCTAGGAGTGGGCAATACTGTTGGATCTTCAAGTAGCTGGCTTCGATCATTGCAACGCAATTCATCAGCCAAATAATTGGTAAGGGCACTCTTATCTGATTCAAACTCTCTTCAAAAATATCCTACATTGTGCTTTAGAAGACTACATGATTTTCTGCTGGAGCTGTAAACAGGGACCTGATCCCAACTGGATTATTCATTGGACCCAGATTTGGGTATGAGTTGGACCAGGTCTGTGGGTCATGGGATCAACCCAACCCATTGATTCTCTAGGGGTGCAACTGGGTCTGATCAAGGCAAATCAGAGATGCAGATATGACCTTGTGGGGCCTGTGACAGATGGAGATGACGGTTTTCGGTTCAGGTCTGCACTTCTGATTTCTTCATTTCCATCTCAGGGATCGGTAAATCTCTCTCTGTAATTTTATCTCAGAATCAATTTTCTGTTTTTCTTTTATTAGATTTTCAAATGTTCCTAAATTTTCAGCAACACGTTTGGGTTTTTAAATCTGGCTTTTCTAAATTCTAGATCTGAAATAGATTCTGATTCGTTAAGGACTCTTGTCCATTGCCATATTTATTTGTTTTGATCAATGGTAGGATGATGATATAGAAAATAGAAGAAGATCAGCTTTTCAGTTTTCAGTGCAAATATATTTCCTCTTTTGACACGTGGTACAGTGCTTCACATGGGAATATCTATAACATACTCAGGTTTTCATTCTGTAGAACTGGAGCTTATGGTTTAGTGGTCCAAATCTTTTTTTTTTTTTTTTTTATCAGCGCTGTTGTGGATGGCCCATTCTTTAAAAAAAATCCAGATAGAAGAGGCTTGCCCCAATTGTGGGCCAGCAAATAGACGGGTAAGATGGAAAATACAGAAAATCTAACATTGTTCATAATGTGGCTTTTAATTGTTCGTTGACCAACCAATGGAGTTGGGTCTTCTTTCAACTCGTGTGAGTGGGTGAGATAAATGGCAAGAACTAATAGGTTGTTGAACTTGCAACTCGAATGAGTTGTGAATAAAGGTGAAACGCCACTCCCAACTCTTGGCTAGTTGGTTCTCTCTGATGTATGATTCAATGCATCTGGCCTTCCTAATGTGATCTGATGTGACTTTCGATGTTGTTTGTTGTTGACATTTATTAGAGATTAGTCAATGCTTAATCATGCTTATTTTCCGCTTATTGAGCCGTTTTGTTTTATTTTTATTTCTCATTTTCCGCTATTGCATTTATTAGAGATTAATCAATGCTTAATCATGATTAGTCAGAAACTAGCCATTTTTGTTGCTATTGCATTGCTTGCACGTTAGTTTATATTGTATAATCCATGGAATCAAACAGAATATGATAAAATTTCCTTCCTGTGTTATAGGGGAACTCCAATTTACGCATTCTATCATTTCAACTAATAGTATTTGTTCCTTTTATCATCATCATCATCATCATCTTGAACTGCAAGTTTTTTTTTTTTTTCATTTGGCAGAAAATAAATAGTCAATGCAACTTTGAATTGTTTTGCCCAATTTTGTTTTGCACTTGACAATTGAGCAATATTTAAAAGCTTTGTTGGTTTTGCAATCAGGCTTTGTGGTTGAAACCCGATGATCAGTTTTGCTTCATCCAGATTTATATCATCTTATTCATAGGTTGGATGATAAATAAATATTAAGAAACATTATACTAGGCTTTAGAAGTCTTTAATGGTAGGGCGTCCTTATCCTGGATAGGATTCTTTACAGCGTGTAGTAATTTTTCATGACATGGGAAAGGTAGGAACTCTCTTGGAAACCTTTCTCATACACAGATTGATGGTTTTGCATGTCTTATTCCTTTCATTTCATTTCTATGAAATAATGCTTAGTATTTTTATTTATTTATATTCTTAGGTGGGAAGCGCGTTGTTCCTGTGGGTCTAGGAGATGATGATCAATGCATTGAGGGAGCTTCACACTCCAGCTTATGATCGTTCTTGCATTCATCTGGAATTTGACATATTTTGGTATAGGACTAGTGCAAGTTTCCTTTGGATTTTAGTTGATACAACTTTAGAGCCACAATGATTATTATGGCTTTTTTCCTTCGAATTATAAGATTTCTTATTGCTCTTGATGAGTTGTGACAATAGTTTTGCTTGTTATAAAACTTTTAAATGGAATGGGTCATAGGTGTTTTAGCTATAATTTAAAGTGCTACCCTTTACTGTAGCTTATTTTGTAAATTTGATTTTGCAATGAAACATCTTCAAGCACATCATTTTTTTTGTGTTTTTCCTTGGATTAATCTCTATTTTGATGGAATGCAATAAATTTCTGTTAATTTATTTCCCTTGACTCTAAATTTCGTGTTTATCAGGGTTTAAAATCGTTCTGAAGAGCCTATTGTTGGCAGCATTAAGAACGGTTTTAAACCGTTCCTAAAATTTCGTTCATAAAACGTGACCATTAAATCTTTCCTACAATGCCGTTACTAAAATTTGAAACGGTACCCAAAAACGGTTCTGAGCCATTCCTGTTTTTTTGCGACGCTTCATTTAAGAACAGTTTGAAACCGTTCCTGAGTTCCTAAATGACGATTTTGGTATTGTGGAATTTGATGGCCAAGAAACTGAGCCCAGATCAGCGCTCGTACATAGTCTTGATCCATGGGCTCTTTCTCAATGGAAAATTGGATGAAGCCAGTAAGTATTATGAAGAAATGAAGAAGAAAGGCTTTTCCCATAACCGAAGACGAATGAGATGCTCAAGGCTTGGGTCTCTGGGAAAGAAACCGCAATGCCTCAGATGTTAGATTTGGAAGGAAACAAAGAGTATCATTGTACATTTAGAAAGAACACCAGAGGAACCTCTAATACTGTTGGCCCAATTAGAGATTGTCGCAAACCCGAAACAAGAAGTGTAACAAGAGAGGTTTCTCTTTTGGTAACTTAGGATCTCATTACACTGGATGGAAATTCTGCAGTACTAGAATCATATAGCCCCTGGACTCTTTCACTTGGCGAACACTTTTCAGTACTATTCTCCCATGGAGATTGCAAGTGGTATATATATATATATATATATATCTGCTTATGTACGTTAGGACAGCTGCACTCATCTAAAGCTCTTCGATTTGAAAATGCATGCTTGCTTGTACTTTTTTTCTTGGGTTCAAATAGCTAATAATTCGTATTTTGCCTGCCTAATTCCTTTACGTCGTAATCATGAACATGTGACTGAGTTTGGGCATGTTGCTTGTGGAGGGAAGATTTTTTGTACCTGAGATTTCCAAGAAGAAATCTAAGCCACACATAACATCAGATAAACAAAGAAAAGTTTTCCACCATACAGCTGCCACTGAAGGGCTTCCATTTAGTTTCACAAGCATTAGGAATTGGCTGCTTGTGTGAGTAATCCTTAAAAAAAAAAAAGAAAAAAAGGAGAGCAAAAAAAAAAGAAGAACGCTTTTGTGAGTAGCAGATGGGATTTTCTACCATGATGGAAACAAGAAGCATTTTAATCCTTGGAACTTATTCTTTGATGTATGGAGGTGGAGATTTTTTAAGCTATGGAGCGATGGCCAAACCAATGACACCCTTTTGTTCTTTTGATTAATTAGTGGGTTATGCATGCTGATCTGTTTCTGAGGAATCTTAGCCTTTTTGAGCTGGCTTAATGTGTTTAGAGGACGTGAAGACCCAAGAACCATCTAATGAGCAGTGGGCACCTCTGAAATTGACAATGTTGTTGAGGACATTATCTCTAGATGTTTTGTGTGATGCATTCATAATCAATGGAGAACCGCCTATGTATACATCTTGTTTACAATCCTTCCAATTGTCTTTTGTTGTCATTTTCACATATTTGTTGGAATGGTCTTATGGGCCTTTCTCATCCATATCACAAGCTGCTGCATCCCTTACCTTGAGAATCAAAACTGATTAGATCATGACACAGAAAGACCCAGTGAAAGACAGTTAACAGTGAATTAATCAATAGATAATTCAAGCAAGATGTTACATACTCCTACTTTAGGAGTGTAGTGGTTTGAATAACCAAAGGAAAGAATAAAAAGAAATGCTTCTAAGGACCAGTGTATTCAATCAAAGGAGAAGAGTATTGTGTAATAATGTTTCAGTCATATTTTCCTTGTATTTATTCTCTAGACCATGCGCGCGACACACGATATATCTATAGGGAAAAGGTACAATGCGCTTGAGCTGATTTTAACGTCCCATGAAGTCGAGCTGTGTGGGCCCCACCGTGATGCATTTCGAACATCTACCCCATCAGTTTGATGCGTCCCCTTTAAATTATGGGATATCCTAAAAATCAGCCGTATACGGAACTTAAGTGGGCCATACCATCTAAAATCATGTGAAGACATGCCAAAAACGTATAAAAGCACTTGGTGGGGCCCATCTGAGTTTTGAATGCTACTGAAACTGGGTCTGAACCCTCATCCAAGTGGGACACACATAATGGATGGGCTGGATTTGCAAACCACATCTCGGTGGGCCCACAAAAATGATTATGAATGTTTTAATGGTGCACGGCCCCTCTCAACTTCTGTATGTGGTGTGGCCCACACAAGTCACGGATTGACTTGATTTTTGAGACCTAGGCCCACGATGGAATGGTGCATTTGACTGATGGGGTAGATGTTCGAAACGCATCACAGTGTGGCCCACACAGCTCGACGTTAAAATCAGCTAGAGCGCATTGTACCTTTTCCCATACATATATATATATATATATATATATATATATATATATATATGTATAAAACTCTTCCACATCGCTAACAAATAATATGCCATGAAAGGCTTCAAAATTCACTATTTGGATCCTTTTCTCCAAAAATATACTCTTAATTATGGAAGAGTTTAACTTTCCTAAATAAAAAGATATGTGCCTGTCTTTAAGACAGTAAGACTCCCATCCAAATACACATCGCTCTCTCGATCCATTGCTAGTGTGGTGCAATCTGGTTAGCGAGTCGATGAGATCTCAACACCCAAATGCAAAGAAATGGACAAGAGTCTCCTATAAGAATATTTGAGTAGAGAGGGAGAAAACTTTATGGATATCATACTTATTCTCTTACAATACTTAATACCCTAAATGAATCTTCAATGAGAATCCCTCTAAATAAAATATTGATTTCAAATCATTCTAATCTATCTAAGATAGTAAGAGCCAAATAATGGTAAAAGCATATTTAAGAAATAATCCTTCAAATCTTCAATGACATCTTCAAATGATCCATCGTATCTTCAATCACAACTTTAAATTAGCCCTCATATTTTTCAAATATGATAAATTGTAAATCTTGATATTTAGGCCCCAACTCTATAAATAAACGTTCTAAAATCAATACATGGTGGCCCTGCGATGGGTCGTGGGCCTTGAGTTGGAAATTGATCGCAACATTTGGACTTGAATTGGAAAGAACTCGTCCTTGAGTTGGAAACTGGTCTCAACATTTGGACTTGTACTACTTCTATGACAAATCTTTTTTTATTTTGTTTTCTTTGGTGGAAGCTGATGATGCAACCTTAGGTGTTGGCTCGGCACAATCTTTGTTCGAGTCCACTGTAGATGATGTCTTTTTGGCTTGCATTTTTGTGGGTGCCAACATGTTCTCTGTGGATCCCGAAACATTTGCCTCGTTTTTCATACCGCAATCATCGTTTGCACAAGTGCTTCAATTTGAATGTTAAGACCTATTTGCATGTCCATCAATGTGATTACCACTATCAGTGGATCCATCAATTGGTCCATTGGTGAATTTAAGTGTAATGTATTGATCACTTCAAATGTCAACTTTTCTTTGACTCTGTGGATCTCTGTCATTTCTGGAATCTCTACTTCAATTCTTGGCTCTCTGTTACATTCTTATAATCTAAAGATTCGATTATTGGTGTCTTCATAAGCCGGGGTTGCCCATTATTGGTTAGGACCTTTGTGGGGACCTTCCTTTACGTGTCTACGTGCTCTAACCTCAGTCTTCAGATTCCCCTCCATGCCGGGACTCCCCCACTTGATTTGTGAGTTTGCCTACCACGTGCATGAGTTGATCTACCCGCTTTGTGAGTGCGTGGATCAATTGGATTACTTGCACAAACTTTTCTTGTGTGACCTCCTTAGAAGCCATTGGGAATGTAGAGTTAGCGTTCCCCAACGATCACCCACTTTAATATTAAAATGGTGCACCTAGTTGTCAAGTCAATGAAATCTGGACTCCCAAATTGCAAAGAAATGGAACTCACAAGAATATTTTATTAGAGAGGGAGAATTTTATTGATATAAAACTCTCTCTTACAACACTTAGAAAAGATCACACTCCCAGATTCCTTTTTTGAGTTCACATTTGGACAAGTGGAAATCCCATATTCCTCTCACAATACGCATCCAATTTCTTCTTCCAAGAATTCAAATTATGGAAAAGTGTAATGATTGCTTGGTAGAATCCATATTTTCTTTGCCATCCAAACAAATTGTCACATAAATGGAAAACCCTTTTCATTTTGCATTGTTTGGCATGGAATTCATGATTTCCAAACCGGGCCCAAGATAAGCCACTATTCAGATTATTGGACCATTAGTCCTGTCTAGTGTCAGATTTGATATAAGCTTTTTCATGTCTTGCTTATGTCACTCGTGATATGGGACAATCATGTTGTTACACCCAAATGGGCAGGTTTAATGCGACAAAGGTTGGTGGCTGTGGCTACATAAAAAAGTTGGGTGATGGCTATAGGTGTGTCATTGTAAGTGGGAGCTTGAACAAAGAAGACTACAGGAAGGAACATATGCCTACCACGTGGATTTTTGAATTTTCTGAACCTGGTGTTTGTGGTTGGTCAGATTGAAGGAGAGCCCTGTGATCTCAGCAGCCTCCTAATATCTGGTTTGATACATTGAGTTGCTTTCTTGAAAAATACGGTGTCCTGAAAGAGAATTCTAAAAGCCGAAAACCACATGAACTTGAGAATTTCCTTCACCTAGAGTTTATGGCCACACTGATAGAGGACATCAATGTGCTCAACAAGCTCCTCATGTCTGGTTTGATAATTTCAGTAGCTTTCTTAAAAAGCCATGGTGACATGCAACTGTTATCTGGATTTGAAGAGTTCCTCAACCAAGAGCTCAACAGACTTCTAGGCCTGGCTGGGTATGAAACAACCACATGGATTTGAGAATTTTCTTTGCCATTAGTTTGTAGTCAGATTAAAAGGTTGGTAACTAGGATTTGAGAATTTTCTTTACCATGAGTTTGTAGTCAGATTACAATCAAACAGTTCAATCTTTCCTCATTTGCATTTATTCTCCCTACAGAAATAAAGTGATCGAAATAGAATACAAGGAATCTCTGCTTGAAGTTCTGGATGCCAGTTATTAAAATGGATGAGATTGAAACATGCATGATCAAATGCAAACTGATGTTCAGACTGCTAGTTGAATTGCTGCTCTCAGTTCAGGTCATATCCAATTAAACTGTAACAGTATCTTCACTTTAATAAAGAGGAATATTACATATTGAAATTACAAAAATGTGCTGAATCTGATATGGCACCTCTCAAAATCAAGGGCTGTGAATTTATGCTGCTACTTTTCCCTTTTTTATTTTACCCATGCTAAAAGAACATGTTACATACATGATATATGCATATATATATACAATCGTAGAATGAATTGCAAATGATGCTGCTACCTTCAGCGGATTCTTTGTGAGCTAGAAAAACAAAAGAATCTTACATTATCATTATACGGTGGAAGTACGGATTTTTTTTTTTTTTTTTCCTTTCCTATTTTGCTCTTTCTTCCACACTACAGATATCCAGTGATACTCTGGTTTCAAAAGGGTAGAAAGTTAGTCTGACCAGGCTTCAACTGTGGAGAAAAAAGGCTTGGGAAGTAGTAATCCTGGGACAGTGAATCCGACATCGGTATCCCTTCAAAACCAGCAAAAGAATTCTGCAAATCATCCAGATTTAAACCCATAAACCAATCATTGTCTTCTTTCAGATGCTCATCCATCTTAAAATTACTAGTCGTGTCTGTTTTCATCGCTTTCCCTCTACCAATATGGTTAACCTCTGTAAATGAATCGTTATCAACATCTGATTCTGGAGTTCTGAAACTGTCTGATCCCGTGTCATCAATTGCCTCCAACGAATCCATTGTCTCTTCAAAGGATGGTGCTTCTGTTTTCTGCACGACTTTCTCCAATCCGTTCTTCTTATTATAAAGTCGGCAAAGAACCCAGTCATCCAACTGCAAAAAACCAGACCTCCATGTAAGCCCATTTGAAATTAGAAGTAGAGATTGAAGAAGAAGAGAATTTCGAATGGTGAAGCTTACCCTCAAGCTGCCTTTTTGTTGGTGGAGCGGTTTGGATCTGCAAGTCGGTACTCGTGCATAATCCAATTAGTCTTAACTCCTTTGGGTGCTTTCCCAGCGTAGAAGACTAACGCCTTCTTTATGCCGGCATGCCTAGTGCTCCCTGTCGGTCTGATGGGTTTATCAGCACCGGTCGCCTTCCAATAGCCAGTACCAGCAGCCCTGTTAGGCCTGGATCCGTTCGGGTATTTCCTGTCGCGCGGGGTGAAGAAATACCATTCCTTTTCTCCAAACAAAGCCTTCTCTGTTCATTCAAATAAAATAAAAATCACAAAACAGATTAATTACATGTTAGAAATCAAAACCCCACATCCAGAGAACAAAGAAAGTATAGCTTAAATATTATTTTTTCTAACTTCTTTATAAGCAATATAGATATGAATGCATTCAAGTAATATTAGATATGGGTGTGTTTGGTTGCACCAAATATCATGAAATAATTTCTTTAATGTGTTTTTTTTTTTCATTGGTGGAGTTTTTTTGGTACCTGGAAGCTGCCACGGATCGTATTTGTAGAGATCAACCTCTGCAATGATTGGAACGGGCAGGCACTGGTAAGTGGCTTTACGGCAGAGGTAATGGATGACGAGCTCCTCGTCCGTTGGATGGAAACGGAATCCGGGTGGTAAATTCAATTCAGCTTCAGCATCTCTTTCTCTCTTCATTTGCTACTATACAAAGCTGAAAAATCAAGAGATATCTGTTCTTCTTCGATCTTTTCCTCTCTCACTCCCTGTCTCTCCTTCTTTCTCCTTTGCTCTTCTCTTCTCCTCTGTGTTTGTGATGGTTGTGTGGTTTGCTGAGAATGTTGAACTTGAGAAATCTTTTGGATTATCATGCATATAAATATCTGGGGTTTGAGAGCGATTGGAGTTGGTGGACCCCACGCATCGTGGTGGAAGGTCTGGGGGCGGTGGAACCTAAGACAACATGATGTGGCGTTTGCTTGAGCATGGCTCGTAGAAGGTGCGGATTTTTGTCGAGCTTTTGTCGAGTCTTAGATGGTCAAAGGTGGTGACGGCCGTCGGTCAATGGTCAAATGGACGTGCGCACGTTAGTGGCTTCTCATGCAAGGAACTTGTGACTTTGTGTCGTTAGTGCTCTCGCTCATTCAGTCATACCAGCATATGCCGCCTGGGTGGGGCCCATCATGAGCCTAGAAAGATTATCCGAACCGTCCATCTGCTTGGGACTAATGGGCTTGGTCCGTGATCCAAAGTATCAAACTCAGCAGATGATTTTCACTATTGATTTAGTGGCATTCAAACCGACGGTTGAAAGCAAGCAGCCCATGTGACGAGAAAATCGGTGAGCGGAATCACACGGTCATTTTGATTTTTTGGACCATGGCCCATTGACGGTAGCGCCAAGCATGCTACTGTACCGATCATCTATCCGTGGTGCGTATGTGGGCCCCATAAGGGGTCGTTTGGCACCGTGGATAGGGGATTAGAGGGGTTTCAAAACCCCTTTGGTTGTTTATCGCATAAAGTAAATGGGGGTTGCAAATCGGGTCTCTAATCGGCTCTCTCACGGGTTTGCAATCCACGGTGAGAGCCTGGATGATACTTAAAATCATTTTAATAATTGCACGTGTTATTATTCTATTGGGCACGTGGCTCAGTAATGATGATAAGTACAGTCCAAACATTGTCCTACACCGTCCAAACATTGTTCCTATTAATCAATGGTTAAAAATTATTGGTTAGTTACTCAAACATGATCTTATGGTTGCACTCCATCTGAGACTTGAAATTTCATCATTTTCAGACAAAGCATATATTTCAGCGGGCTTATCATAACTGTAATATCAAAAATTATATATTTTACTAATTAGAAATATTAAAATTGATTTAATAATTAAATTAAACCCTGGTGGCTATATCATGCATAGGTATTTTTGAATTAAAGTTGATTCACACTCCACTGAGCCAAAAACCCTGGGGGTTTTAATCTTGGGGGGTTCCAAATCCACGCTCTCAAATAGGCCCGGGAAGAGTTGCGATGGAAGGAAAACGTACGGCAGAAATATTAACGAACGAGGTTTGCGAAGCACACGCGCGGGTACAATGCATCACATCCATCCTCCACTTAAATGTGCTGATGTGGCGCTCTTGAGGTTGATCCAACCCGTCCATCAGGTGGGCCTGACCATTTAAGAAGAGCTTTCACAAAAGTGGGCCATTACGTTAGAAACAGGCTGATGCCTAAGAAAACCTTTGCAAGTCCTCTCCAGCCATCCATTTTCTGTTTTGTAGACTCTGTCTGACCTGGAAGGCGCACTGGCCTGATTTTTGGGCCAAGGCATCTTCCCAGTAGGATCCACACATGGACAGCTCGGATATTGTACACGTGTGCCATGATCGCACGCATGCTGGCGTTTAGTGGTCAGCTTTGTACACGCTTGTGGGTGTGGCAGAGCTGTTAACGGATTCATCTCCCCTTCGTAATTGTTTAAATGCCTTTTCGGGTGCCTGATGGAGCATGTGAACACAAATCCATTGAACCAAGATATGGCCACGTGTCATTTATGCCGACGTCACATCGTGGCAAAGCCACGCGTCATTGCTGACGTTTTCGCTACCAATGTTTTCCGTCCTTATCTCAACTGCATCATCACGTGCGGTAAACCGTATAAGTAACTACTGACCTCTACCAAGAGGCGGCCGCGGATCGAGTCAACCGAGTCAACGGACCAGATCCACTTTTGAGTTGGTTCGGGCAGATCTGTAAGTGATTCAGGCTCGGTGCAGAAATGCGAGCCGTTTTAGTTGTTGGATGTGGGCACGTGGGGCCACTTAGGGACAACCACTTGTAAGTGGGTCCACTTGGTTTTTCTTTGCAATATGTTCGAATGATAGGGGTATTGTTTCTCTCAATATTTAAATTTAAGTTTTAAAAAAGAAAAAAAGAAAAAAAGTGGGTGATGAGATATGTATATCCCTTGTTATTATTATAAGTAACTTCTTTTGAACATCTCCTTTGGTGTGCAAATATTATTTATTGTATCCATTGGTCATCCTATTATAAATTAGAGGGGTAATTAGTCTTTTTTTTTTTTTTTTTTCTTTCATAATAGTTATGTGGGTCACTAGATGAGGGCCATTCATCTTCAGCTTTACGAAGTCCCTAAAATTATGTAGATTTGTTAGAATATTGGTTGAATTAAATAGACTTTTAAATCGAGAATCAAAAAAGAAATAAAAGTTTTGTTGAGAAAGAAGACTTATTGTATTGAGTCGAGGCGTGAAAGAGTCACTCGGCTTGAAATCGAATTTGCTCCCCTTGGACAGTGTCCCAAGTGCAACGGTTTCCGAGCAATCGACCCACAGGATACAACGACTATGACCCCGGTCCCAACGGTGCACTCACTGTACACGGGCTCGAACCACTGCAGTTAATCCAAGTGCTGAGTTGACTCAGCGATGAACTCAGTAATAAAATGCTTAAAATTTCGTATCAGAGAGAGTTTTATAAGATAGAGTATTTTTCGTATTTTAGAAACCGGAATCAGAAATCTTTATATAGACTCCGAAGTGGTGTATAAACACCCTTTACAAAAGGTTAGGTCCGTTGGGTTTGAATCCAACAGATGCGACCAATCGGAAGGGATGCATGTGAGACCTGACCCTAGTTTCCATGTTTGCATGTATGTGTGTGAGTATGCATCTTGTTTATCATGGTCTCGCGGTCCTACCGGTTGAATTCCGGCGGCTCGCGACCTTCGAATTGTGTTTACGGTCACCTTGAGTTCAGTCACGTAGACCTGACTCGGATTGACCCATGACCTATGCCATCTCGTTCGTATCGTCGTTGTGGTTCCAACGACGCGTCTTGTGTGTCAATCCGACCTATGGATCAAAAGTTATGAGCATTTCATCATGTGACCCACTTTTTGTACAAAAACATGGGGACCACCTCCATGACACAATTTCCCATGCACACCACACACACACACTACACTATTGCATGGAATAAACACTACCCACCCTAAACACTACCCATACCTAGCTTACCCTAGCAACATTGTTATTGTCACCATAGGTTATTATTACTTCCCTTAAAAAGATTTTCCCTCTCTTTTCCTCTCATTTCTCTCTCTCTCTCTCTCTCTCTCTCTTTTCTTCTTCTCCAGCAATCTCTCTCATCTCCCTCTCTTCTCCAGCCCCATTTCCCCTTTAATCTTTCAAATCCAACCATCTAAATCCAATCTCATCCATTGATATGGATCCCTTGGTGCACTAGAAGATAGGAGGTCCAAGTTTGGAGCAATCTAAGGTGGGTGTACTCCTAGGACTTAGGATTTCTATTTTCATATTCTTAGATCTCATTTTTTTTGTGTGGGAAGTGTAGGGCCCACCAATCCATGGTGGAAATCCTACATCATCCCTTAGTTGTGGCCAAATGGCCTTTTTGATGCATGCATGTCCATGCATGGGGTTTCCCCTCTATAGGCCCCTATCATGGAGGATTACTTGGATTTCATAGTATGATGAGTCATCTAGATCTTAGAATCATGGTTGGGATGGCATCCCAACCATTGATCTTAAATCTAGAATATGCATGTGGTGGATCTATGTTGTAACAAATGAATATAAGGAATGAATGGTGTGATTGATGAAGGGGAGGGCCTCAATGTGGCGGAGCCCCTCTTGTGGCCGATTCTTTATTATTATTATTATTTCTTTATGATAGAATTTTGATCTTGCATGTGTGGCCCATCTTGTAGGCCAACAAAAATCCAGACCAACCATGAAGCTTGGACGCCCATAGCGGTCCATCCTTAGACATGTGGCCCCAAAATCCACCTAAATGGGACACATGCAAGGGGTATTTGATGATGGGGAAGGTCTGGACATTTGTGGGGCCCACTGGGGTGGTCCACTATACAAATTCCTGGGGTTAAATCCCATGGAAAACCATGTTTATATTTTAATCATTTCTATTACATGTTGCTGTCCAAATCTGCCTGGACAGATTTTTGGGCCACTTTGGGGCCTGATTTATGGGTCTTTGGTGGGAATAATGAAATAAAGTAATATGTGATTCTTGTAGCCTTATGACCCACCTACAACCATACCAAATTTCAGCCCCATCTGACCTTCATTGGGGTCCTAAAGGTGTGGTCCAAATGAGGTGGACAGTCTGGATTTTTCTGCACTGTTCCAGCAATATTCTACCCTGGACAGGTTGGAATTCTAAAATTTATTAAAATACTTTTGGGTGTCTAAAAATTATGAAAATTTATAGGGAGGTGGTCCACTCATGTTAGGACCAACCTACAAAATTTTGGGGCTAATGGACACCTGTACACACCATGGTGGTGGCTGGACCGGCCCATTACAATATGGTGTCCAGATCAGTCCGATTTTCAGGATAGATTGATTTCTTTAAATAAATTAAAATATTTTTAAATCTCCAAAAATTCTGAAATTTTGTGAATTTGTTTTCCACCTATGGTGGGACCTACCTACCAAGTTTCAGAGCCAATGGACCCCTGTGCACACCGTGGCGAGGGCCGGACTGGCCCACCACATTGGGACGTCTAGGTCTGTCCGATTTTCTGTACAGACTGTTTTGTTCAAATTAATTAAAATACTTAGGAATATATAAAAATTCTGAAATTTTGTGAGGGTGTGTCCCACCTATTGAAGTATCACTGTGAAAAATTTCAACCCCAACTGACCCCATTTGGGTATCCAAAAGAATGGGCCACGATGGTTGGCTTGCTAGAATTTTCTGCTGTGCAGTCCAGCAATATGCCTTGATAAAAATTATAATTAAAAAATGTTTCCTTTGATGGTGGGCCACCTTTTTGGGTGGTTTTCTCTCATTGTATGCATGATGAGGGATCTTGGCCCTCAATTTCTAGAGTTTTAGAGGCCTTGGGCCTACTCCAATGGTGTGCCCAAATTTAGGACAGCAATATGTTATAATTATGTTTGGCCTTTGGGCTGAAATTTTGAGGAGTGGGGCCCAACACATTGTGAAGAATCTTAGAGGTAATAATTTATACATTTAGTTCCTTATATGTTGGGCTTATTAAATGCACTTTTGAGGCCCACCACAGTTGAATTTAATTGGGTCCATGAATGTGGCTAGTTGTTGAACTCTTTGAGCCCAATTGGGCTGGAACTTTCTAAATAGGCCCATTGAACTCTTGGGCCATTTTTACCATACTATTGTGTTGGATTAGTGGGCCAGATTACACAAGTATATAGGCCCTTGATTGCTCACCAAATCAACTTTATACTTGGGCCGGGTTGTAGGCCCAACTTACTTGACTAAGAACATGACATTTGCCCATATGATTTGAGCAATGGGCTGCCCACTAGGCCACCACAATATATGGGATTAGTAGCCTTTATGTTGGGCCCTAACCTTTCCCCTATAGGCCCATAGTGGTATATGGGTTGGGCTATGTGTGTTCCCCTTGGACCCATGTTTTGGATGGGCCTTGGGCCGCCTTCTGAAGCCCAATATGAATGCATGTGGTATGTAATGGTTGCCCATTTCTTATTTCTAATGTTGTGTGGGCCTTGGGCCTTGATTCGTAATCAATTAGAGATAGGCTATCTCTTGGGGACCAATTGTGGTTGGATGTCCACATTGGTGGCACTAAGGTAGGCCCATGGGCTTCTATGGGTGGTTAAAGGCCTACCATAGACCCTTCTAAGCTCGTTTCATCTATTTAGGCCCATATCATTGTTCTCCTTACTCTCATGGGCTACCCCAGGTATATGGGCCCCCACTAGAGTTGTATTCCTTATGAGGAATTGGTTAAGTACCTAGACCCTTCATGGTTAGGTAGAGAGTTCATCTTCACCTCATTGGCACCCTTATTCATCTTCATGGCCCACTCCCATAACATCATATGCATGCTTGGTTGAGGTATTATTGGCCATGTTGTGTGTCATTGTGTAGGACATGTTGGTATCTCCCCGAGAAATGGATGCTTGGGACTGATGCATGGGTGATTGTGTGATTCATGCATCTGGCATTGCATAGCTTATGAATATCCGCCCTCTTCATCAGGGCCTTGCCTCCACAGGGGTATTCGTGGATGGTTGTATGTGTGGACACCGGAAATATTAGTTGAGCATACCGGGTGCATAGGATGCCCATGGGTGAAATTCCCAAAACTTCCATGGTACCAAGGATCTGCTCCAACGCCGTGACCGGGTGGCATATATGAGCTCACGAGGGCCTTATACCATTATGCCGAGTCTCCCACTGTCGTGTAGTCGGTTGGATAGGGGTGTGGCCTTATCTGCCTGATGTGAGGAGGCATTGCTAGGCTGAGTCTGACCAGCTCGTAAATGGGTTTGCTACCTTCAGGCCTTGTTGGTGATTGGCTGTCCGCAGGTGAGTAGTGAGGTATCTTATGCTCGTTTGACTGTGCAGGGTCTGTAGAGCGGCAGTCATTTAGCAGTGTAATGGACCCCGGTAATTTCCTTATGATCGAAAATGTACATGACTTGTGGTTTGGATATGAGCACTGACATTACTTGCATTGCATTAGCATTGGTTGTACAAGCCCCTTCATGCATTGCCTTGGCATGGCACCCAGTACTCATTGCATCTTATTCATGATAAGCCTGGGTAAGGCTAGTGATATCCTCATTGACTATGCTTCTCTCCTTGTATCTCCTACCACTCTTCTGTGCACCATTATCACACACCTACGCCACCCTCTAAGCTTCTATAAGCTTATGCACGATTGATGCGTGTAGGATACTCTAGGCAGGCGACACAGCAGTAGAGCATGGAGTAGAGCTGAGCATTTGAGGACTCCAGTGTTGCTGACCTTTCTC